>CM053027.1:71650645-71740367 GCA_028564925.1 Lithobates sylvaticus
ATATATGAGGCATAATGAGTCTTTTGAATGGTTCATTTTTTTCCCAAAGTTTTTGGAATATGTGGGAAAAAAAATGAAAACGCATTTTTTTTATACAAAGTTGTCCATTTATAAGATATTTCCAACACATAGCATGTACATAGCAAAACTGACACCCCAAAATACATTCTGCTACTCCTTCTGAGTATGGCGATACCAAATATGTGAGACTTTTACACAGCCTGGCCACATACAGAGGCCCAAGTAGCACTGTCAGGTGTTCTAGGAGCATAAATTACACACATAAATTCCTGCCAACCTATCACATTGTTGAAGGCCCTTCATATTTCTAACACATAGCATGTACTGTACATACCAATTACAAACCAAAATACATTCTGCTGAGCAAAGGGTAAAGAAAAGATTACCTGCGGTTTTAGTAGTGCAGTGGTCCACAGAGGAGAGCATCGGTCCAGGCAGCAGGCAGGAACGTAGACAGCGACAGCAAAACAGGCAGCAGGCAGGAACGTGGACAGCGACAGCAAAACAGGCAGCAGGCAGGAATAGTCAGCACAGGTAGAGATGTTGTCAACACAGCCAATGCATTAGTCCAGATAGCAGGCAGGGATGTGGTCAGCAGCAGCAAAAGGATCAAAGGATCGTCCATGCAGCAGGCAGGAATACTGTCCATAATTAGTAAAGGCAGCAGGCAGAGGTATGGTCAGCACAGCCAGAGTATTTTTTCCAGGGAGCAGACAGGACCATCAAGCTTAGGGTATCGGTCAGGGAAGAATGGGGACAGGGGTAGAGGCTTCTCCCACCCAAATCTCTTTGAAGCCTCCGGACAACCAGACCCTGTTATGGGAACACAGAAAAACTGGTTTTCTGAACTCCGAACACTCTTCTGGAGCCCCTCACATATGTGAGACCCCTGTGTAGCAGGGTAAAAGATCAGTCCAAGGGGCAGGCAAAAACATGGTCAACAAGCCGAGGTCAGTGCAGGTAAAAGGCAGACATAGACGGTAGGCAGAGGCATAGTCGATACAGTCCAGGGTCAGTTCACTTGAAAGGCAGAAACATGGCGGATAAACAATGCAGACGGTAGGCAGAGGCATAGTCGAGAAACAGGCCAGGGTCAGTTCACATGGAAGACAATGATATGGTTGGTTGAGGCAGGGAAATATTCATGACAGAAATTGGGGGGAAATGGCAGTCTATTGGAAATATGGGCTAATAGTGGTCCACAGTGTGATATCGCCTGAAGCATTGTCCGATGCAAAGGCCAGGTAGGGAGGGACAATCGGGACAATAGAAGCTGGTGTCTTTCCTAACGCCTCTCTTAGTGCACACCCGGCATTTTTTTTGGCGTCGTCTTCCGGATGCTGATGGTGGAATATGTTCCGGAAAATGACGCTCATGTAGCCTGACGCCAGAATCTGAGCGAATGCTTTCTGGGGGGGATTCCTCTTGATAAATAAGTGAAGTGACAATGTCTTCAATATATTTTATGAAGGTGGTGGGTGTTGCTGAGGATTTTTGGTGAATTATAAAAGAATTTAAAAGGGCCAAATGAAAAAAGTAAATTGCAACTTTTTTATACCAAAAAAGGGATTTTCTTATTGACAGATAGGGCTGCAACATCTGGTCATTTAAATCCACCCCCCCCATAAATTTATTATAAGCATTGATGCAGGAAGGCTTGCGAATGGGACCGCGTCTTCTGGGAACTTCCACTGATGTGTCATTGTGGATGGTGGACATCAAATAAACATCTTTAGTATCCTTCCACTTCACAGCCAGCACTTCCTCATTCCTCAAGCTGGCCGATTCCCCCCTTTGAATGTTTGTGGCGACAAGGCGCTGTGGGAAGCCCTTCCGGTTTTTTCTTATTGTACCACAGGCCAATGTTTTTTTTAGGTACAGGTGGCGGAGAAGGGGCAAACTCGTATAAAAATTGTCCATATATATATGATACCCCTTTTGGAGGAGTGGGAATGCCAACTCCCAAACAATTTTCCCACTAATTCCCATGTACGATGGACACTCGGGGGGCTGGAGCTGGGAATCTTTTCCTTCGTACACACGGAAGGAGTGCACATAACCAGTGGCACTTTCACAGAGCTTGTTGAGCTTCAAGCCATACCTCGCTCTCTTACTTGGGATGTATTGTTTCATACCCAGCCGGCCTGTGAAATGCACCAGGGATTCGTCCACAGATATATTTCTGTCAGGGACATAAAGTTCAGCAAACTTTTTGGAAAAAAAATCAATTAGGGGGCGAATTTTATACAGCTTGTCAAATTGTGGGTGATTCCGGGGGGGGCACTGTGAGTTGTCACTAAAATGCAGGAAGCGCATAATAATTTCATATCGGGACCTGGGCATGGCTGCAGAAAAAACTGGCATGTGATGAATGGATTTGGTCGACCAATACTTATGCATCTCATTTTTTTTTGTAAGCCCCATGTTTAGCGTTAGGCCTAAAAACACTTTCAGCTCTGGAATTGTTAGGGGTCGCCATTCAAAAGGGCGGGCATAGCTGGAGTTGGGGTTGGCTGTGATAAATTGTTGGGCACAAAGATTGGTTTGGTCCATGACCATTTGAAGTAATTCCTCTGGGAAAAATAAATAAAAAAAATCCATCTTGGAAAAACCTGCAGTGTTGACCTGCACACCTGGCTGTGCTGTAAAAGGGGGGATCGTGGCTGACCCTGTGGTAGAAGGCAGCCACAATGGGTTTTCCAAGCTTTCTGGCAGCTGATTTTGGGCCCTAATTCTTTGGCGCACACTGGGCCTCTCCTCCTGGGGTCTAGCAGCGCTTGAACTGGGCCTCTCCTCCTGGGGTCTACCGCCGTTGGCACTGCTGGTAGATGCCTGGGGTTCCGACCGTCTTCTTTTAGGAGGGGCTGCTTCCTCCTCCAATTCAGATCCTGAGGTGCTGCCTTCAGGGGGCTCATATTCTGAGCCAGAAACTGAAACAGAACTGAGCGGTGAGAGCTCCCCGATGCTCTCATCGCTCAGACTGAGAATTTGGTATGCCTCCTCTGGGGTGTACATCCTTTTGGACATAGTGGCAGGTGCTCTGGTGGCAGGTGGTGAGGTGGCGGGTATTCTGGTGAGGTGGCGGGTACTCTGGTGGCAGGTGGTGAGGTGGCAGGTACTCTGGTGGCAGCTGGTGAGGTGGCGGGTACTCTGGTGGCAGCTGGTGAGGTGGCGGGTACTCTGGTGGCAGCTGGTGAGGTGGCGGGTACTCTGGTGGTAGGTACACTGGTGGCAGGTGATGAGGTGGCGGGTACTCTGGTGGTACTCTGATGGCAGGTACTCTGGTTGCAGGTACTCTGATGGCAGGTACTCTGGCAGGTGGCGGGTACTCTGGTGGTACTCTGGCAGGTGGTGAGGTGGCGGGTACTCTGGTGGTACTCTGGCAGGTGGTGAGGTGGCGGGTACTCTGGTGGTACTCTGGCAGGTGGTGAGGTGGCGGGTACTCTGGTGGTACTCTGGCAGGTGGTGAGGTGGCGGGTACTCTGGCAGGTGGTGAGGTGGCGGGTACTCTGGCAGGTGGTGAGGTGGCGGGTACTCTGGTGGTACTCTGGCAGGTGGTGAGATGGCGGGTACTCTGGTGGCAGGTACTCTGGTGGTGACAGGTACTGATGACAGGTACTGATGACAGGTACACCTGATGACAGGTACACCTGATGACAGGTTCTCTTTATTTAGGGGGGGGGTGATCTGGGCACAGATGGGTATATATACTAGGTGGGTACAGTATATAGGTAACTCACTGTTAGCTGATCTCCTCCTCACACAGGATCGGTGTGTGAAGAGGAGAACCCAGCAACAGGAGTTACCTCTCTTTTTTGTTTACATTTAGTGACTGGCTGTCATTGGACACAGCCAGTCACTAAATAGCCAATTATGTTGTGTTTTTACTTTGATCGGGGCTGAGCTGTATCTAAGGCAAAAGCCTCAGCCAGCCTCAGTCCCGATCTGTCACTGAACGTTCCCGGGAGCGCGCGCGTGCGCAGTGCACGCCGCTTCCGGGATACATACAAACAGCGGCGAACGGCGCCGCTGCAACGGCGCAGAACACCGCCTGGGAGACAACTGGCCACTTCAATACCCCCATCGGGGGACGGCTGTGTCCCGAGGGACACACCGGATCCCCGATCGCCGCTCTGCGGGCCCCCCGGGCCCGCAGTAGCGGCGGAAGGCCGAGGACGTCATATGACGCCCACCCAGGATGGGAGATCCACCTTGTGGGCGTCATTTGACTATGGCCGGGTATTGAAGTGGTTAAGGACACAGCAGCCAGCTTCCCCTACCCACTGCTTAACAACCAGCTATTCAGAATTCAAATTAGTCGATCATTTTCGACCGATCTAAATTCCAATCATTCTCAAAATTTGGAATTAGTTAGAAGATTAATAAACAAAACAAAAATGTTATGAAAAAAAAATTAAATTTAACAAAGCAAAATGAAAATAAACAAATTCCAAAACGACACTGAATGACTTCCAACATTTTTTTTCCGTTGTGCACATGTCTATAAAACAGTATAATAATATACATTGTTAAAATATAGTCTATAAACACCCATAAAGTCAACTTTTTTTAACTTTTACAATTCTACGTATAGCCATTATTAGAAACGTATGTATATTATGATCAGGTAAAATGCCTTCCTTGTTTTGTAACTTGATACCTTGTCAACCAATACATAAAATAAAATAAAAAAAAGTCAAAATGTAAAGCATAGAGCCTGTAGTCTTATTTACTAATAGTTAAAAAGTCAGACCACACCATTGCTTTTTGTATTGTGTTACAATACAAGATGTATAACTGTAAACTTTTGTGTTTACTGTAAATATTAAAGCTTAAGTGCGGCCAAAAGCAAAAACAGAAATATCAGCACAAGAGACATAATTTAAAGTTTGTATGATTTGTTCCTTATGCTGATTCCTCTTCCTCCGTCCTTCTCACCCTTTCCCCCAGTTGCTCTATTCTTAGAAGCCATACTAAAGCTTCGATGAATGGAGCAGGATCTCTGAATGGAGGGGGCAAAGCTATCAATCATCTGGCCATTCTCCATTCTTAGATCCTCAATTGCATTAACCCCCATGCTGTAATTTTCCAGTGCAGAAGGGGTTGGGGAGGGCTGGATGATGGAGGGTTACTACTAAAAGAAGTGGAATCAGCACCTAGGACACAGACTACTGACTGTCCCTTATGCTGATTTTTCTGTTTTCTATTTTGTCTTCACTTAGGCTTTAAAACACATTAATAATAGCAGTCCTGCCTGTAAAAATAAATAACTAAATAAATAAACAAATACAGCTCATTTACATTGTTTATTTGTGGTGAGTGGCGTTTGGACTAACCAGGTGATAATGAATTCCCATAATAATCATAGCAATCAACCTTCTCAAAAATAAAAGTGCAGAACAAACATTTCTTTCTGAGTTTAAATCAATGTGTGTGTAAAGAAAAAAAAAAAAAAAGCATAAAAATGACACTGATGTTCGTTGTAATTATCAGTTAACACAAATTGATGATTTAGCATTGTTGAGAAAATACACTGAGCGGCAGGATGCATATTCATGTTAACGGGCACAGATGGGCTATTTTTACATCAGGGGTTTATTGGGGTTGAGCTAATGGTTTCCGATCTCTCCCTTTCTCATTAAAAATGACTACTTAAATGATGCTACAAATTGATGCTAATAAATTAGAATGTGCATAAAAGAAGTTTCAATTTTAGTGCTAAAAGCACACCATTATATTTGGCATAATGGATTTTAGAGGCCTAGCTGATAAGCGACAGTATTCAAATATTTTCTATTGGCCTTTGTGCTCTTATCTCTCCGGAACCAGGGCTGAGTGTAGCCGGCGTGTTCCACTAACCTTTGCCATTACATCATGAGCTGCGGCTGGGCAGCCATTTACGATGCTGTACAATCTTTAATTACTGTTTTCCCGTCTACTGTTCAAATAATGGTCAGCTCATCATGGTAATGAGAAGTATTTGCACAAATGCAGGAATGTCCCATCCTCTCAATCTGTAGGAATTCTGTACCTGGATACAATGGATGATAAATGGTTTTAAAAGGCAGAAAACAGAGAAGATAGTAAAATAATTATTATAATGACTAATGAGCGCAAGAAATAGCATTGTTCAAAGAGTAATTATGGCCAGTAACTAATAATAACTAGCTATTCCATTCCCAACTTTCTAGATGAAGGAAACATCTAAAGTACAGTTGTGCTCATCAGTTTACATATTCTGGCAGAATTTATGATTTCTTGCCCATTTTTCAGAGAATATGAATGATAACACAAAAACGTTTCTTTCACTCATGGTTAGTGTTTGGCTGAAGCCATTTATTATCAATCAATTGTGTTTACTCTTTTAAATCATAATGACAAAAGAAACTACCCAAATGACCCTGATCCAAAGTTTACATACCCTGGTGATTGTGACTTGATAACATGCACACAAGTTGACACAAAGGGGTTTGAATGGCTATTAAAGGTAACCATCCTCACCTGTGATCTGTTTGCTTGTAATTTGTGTGTGTGTATAAAAGGTCAATGAGTTTCTGGACTCCTGACAGACCCTTGCATCTTTCATCCTGTGCTGCACTGACATTCTGGATTCTGAGTCATGGGAAAAGCAAAATAATTGTCCAAGGATCTGCGGGAAAAGGTAGTTGAACTGTATAAAATAGGAAAGGGAGATAAAAAGATATCCAAGGAATTGAGAATGCCAATGAACAGTGTTCAAACTTTATTGCCCCGTACACACGGTCGGATATTCCGATGGAAAAAGTCAGATCGGATTATGTTGTCGAAAAATCCGTGTGTGGGCTCTAGTGGGCTTTTTTATTCGGAATTTCCGACGGAAAAAATTTGAGAGCAGGATCTAAAATTTTCTGACAACAAAATCCGATCAGACTTTTTTCGACTGATCGTATGTAGAGAATTCCGACGCTCAGAAGAAATTTGGAGACAAAAGCTATTGGCTACTGGCCTCTACATAGTCCCATCATACGTGTTGTATGTCACCTCGTTCGGAACAATCAGATTTTCCTACAACTTTGTCCGACTGTGTGTGTGCAACACAAGTTTCGGCCAAAATCTGTCGGAAAAAATCCGACAGATTTGTGGTCGGAATGTCTGACCGTGTATACAAGGCATAAGAAGTGGAAAATGAGGGGTTCTGTTGAAACCAAACCACAGTCAGGTAGACCAACTAAAATTTCAACCATAACTGCCAGGAAACTTGTTCGGCATGGAATGAAAAACCCACAAATAACTTCAGGTGAAATACAGGACTCTCTGAAAACATGTGGTGTGGCTGTTTCAAGATGCACAATAAGGAGGCACTTGAAGAAAGATGGGCTGCATGGTCGAGTCCCCAGAAGAAAGCCATTACTACATAAATGCCACAAAGTATCCCTATTACAATACGCCAAACAGCACAGAGACAAGCCTCAAACCTTCTGGCACAAAGTCATTTGGAGTGATGAGACCAAAATTGAGCTTTTTGTCCACAACCATAAGCACGTAATTTGGAGAGGAGTCAACAAGGCCTATGATGAAAGGTACACCATTCCTACTGTGAAACACAGAGGTGGATCACTGATGTTTTGGGGATGTGTGAGCTAGAAAGGCACAGGAAATTTGGTCAAAATTGATGGCAAGATGAATGCAGTATGTTATCAAAAAATACTGGAGGAACAATTGCATTCATCAGCCTGGAAGCTGCGCATGTGACGTACTTGGACATTCCAACATGACAATGATCCAAAACACAAGGCCAAGTAGACCTATCATTGGCTACAGCAGAATAAAGTGAAGGTTCTGGAGTGACCATCTCAGTTTCCTGACCTCAATATCATTGAGCCACTCTGGGGAGATCTCAAACGTGCAGTTCATGCAAGACAGCCCAAGAATTTACAGGAACTGGAGACTTTTTGCCAGGAGGAATGGGCAGCTTTACCACCTGAGAAGATATGGAGCCTCATCCACAAATACCACAAAAGACTTCAAGCTGTCATTGATGTTAAAGGGGGCAATACACGGTATTAAGAACTGGGGTATGTAAACTTTTGATCAGGGTTATTTGGGTAGTTTCTGTTGTGATTATGATTTAAAAAGAGTAAACACAGTTGATTGATAATAAATGGATTCAGCCAAACACTAACCATGAGAGAAAGAAAAGTTTTTGTGTTATCATTCATATTCTCTGAAAAATGGCCAAGAAATCATAAATTCTGCCAGGGTATGTAAACTTATGAGCACAGCTGTACACCTAAAGCCAAAGTCACGCCAGTTAGTTGTATTCCACAGCTGCATAGGTTTTTTTGGGGGGGAACTATCCACGTTGCATCTAAAATTGTGACATTTAATAAGTGTATACCATAAATGAAAACTCCTAAAAAAAGATTTTTTTTTTTTTTACAGTAGTAGAAAATGGGTTACAAATAGTTAGATCTCGGGAGGTGTATGCCACCTCTTGGATCGCTGTCTTATTTTTACAATTTACACTTTCTTTGAAAGCTGATAGCATATCACTATATTTCCTGTGGCTTTGACAGTGGACTTCCAGCTTTTCTGCATAACAGCTGTACCGTCCTCCCCTTTTCTCCCCTGTCCATTCACAGAATGCTTTGTAATTTGTGGTTGAATTAACAGAATACATGCAGTCTGTGATTGGATAAGAGGATCTTTCCTCTTATCCAATCACAGAGGTGCAGGAAAGTGACAGGATGGCTCCTGTGTAGAAGAGCCGCAAGTCTCTTATGGGAGCACTGAAGGTATAGTGGAAGCTATTCTATTGGTGCTCAATGAAAATGTACAATATAAATACCAGGCAGAAAAACAGGGGTTGCATACATCTCCTAATTGTTGTCTATTTGTTAAGCACCATATTTAAAAAAAGAGCATTTAAATCTACATTTTTGTTGTTTTTTTGGATAGGGTAGTGAGGGGTAAACACTCCTGCCCATTTTTTGTTACTCTCTGGTTTCCCTTTAGAAAGATCCACCGTCTCTAGTTGTTCTGGCCACAATTGTCACAGAGAGTGAAAATAAGAGGAATGGAGGGAGGGTAAATCTTTCAATCGGGTCACTAGAAATTCAGTGCAACTACGTGATGTGTGGGTTAGGCACAAGGCAATCATCCTGGCTGAATTTTCTGGGGGGAGAATATGTAAATGTCTGCTTGAAATGCATGAACCCCAAACTTAGCTGCAAATTCCTTTGAAATCTATGGGGGGGGGGGATTTGAATCTATGCAATACATTCTGGCCATAGATAGCTGGGACTTTTAACCACTTTAGCCCTGGAAGATTTGGCTGCTCAATGACCAGGCCATTTATGCGTCGCTTTAATTGACAATTGCACGATCGTGCAACGCTGTACCAAAACAAAATTGATGTCCTTTTTTTCCCGCAAATAGAGATTTCTTTTGGTGGTATTTGATCATCTCTGTGATTTTTATTTCTTGCGCTATAAACAAAAAAAGAGCAAACATTTAAAAAAAAAACACAATGGGGGTTATTTACTAAAGGCAAATACACTTTGCACTACAAGGGCATTTTCAATGCACTTGGAAGTGCAGTCGCTGTAGATCTGAGGGGGACATGCAAGGAAAATAAAAAACAGCATTTTAGCTTGCACATGATTGGATGATAAAGTCAGCAGAGCTTCCCCTCATGTCAGATCTTCCCCTCAGATCTATAGCGACTGCAATTTCAAGTGCACTTGCAGTGCAAAGTGGATTTGCCTTTAGTAAATCAACCCCAATATCTTTTACTTTTTGCTATAATAAATATCCCAATAAATATTTAAAAAAAAACACATTTTTTTACTCAGTTTAGGCCGATATGTATTCTTCTACATATTTTTGGTAAAAAATAAAATCACAATAAACGTATATATTGATTGGTTTGCGCTAAAGTTATAACGTCTACAAAATAGGGGATAGATTTATGGCCTTTTTATTATTATTATTTTTTTACTAGTAATGGCGGCGATCAGCGATTTTTATCAGGACTGCGATATTGCGGCGGACAAATTAGACACATTTGACACATTTTTGGGACCATTGAAAACTATACAGAGATCAGTGCTATAAAAATGCACTGATTACAGTATACATGTCACTGGCAGGGAAGGGGTTAACACTAGGGGGTGATCAAGGTGTTAACTGTGTGTTATAACTGTGGGGGATGGGACTGTCTAGAAGGAGCGAGAGATCGGTGTTCAAACTTAGTATGAACACGCAATCTGTCTCTACTCCCCTACACACAGATCCCAGTTCTCGCTCTGTCACGAGCGATCACGGTGCCACGTGACCTGCCACAAGTGCCACGTGACCTGCCACGTGACCAAGTTGTGGATTGTCCACTTGCCACGTCACCTGCCACAAGTTATGGGGTTCCTAGCACCAAGTGACCCCCAGATATGGGGGATATGTCAAGTACTTTTCTACAGCAGAGAATGACATTTTGTGACCCGAATTTGGGGCCACGTATCTAGGGGCCACTTATAGCTAGAAACCCCAAATTTGGTATGCAAACACAGTAGAACTAGCACTACAACATTTCCAAATTTGGGGTTTCTATCACCAAGTAACCCCAAGATTCGTGGAGCCAAATTCGGGTCACAAAATATTTTCGAATCCGGTTGAAATAGTTTCAAATGCGGTTGAAATAGTTTCAAATGCGGTTGAAATAATTTCAAATGTGGTTGAAATAATTTCGAATCATGTTGATACTATTTCAAGCGGATTCTAAAATATTTTGCGACCAGACTTTGAAAAAAAAAAGGAAATTGATTCTAACAGTCTGCAGGAGATCTGCAAAAAAAAAAGAAGTGAAATGGCTGTTAATAGTCTACAGGAGATCTGCTAAAAAAAAAAAGAAATAGATGCTAATAGTCTGCAGGAGATCTGGTGAGAAAACAACATAGATACTAATAGTCTGCAGGAGATCTGCAAAAAAAATGAAATAGATGCTAATAGTCTGCAGCAGAGAATGACATTTTGTGACCCGATTTGGGGCCACGTATCTTGGGGCCACTTATAGCTAAAAAACCCAAATTTGGTATGCAAACACAGTAGAACTAGCACTACAACATCTCCAAATTTGGTTTCTATCACCAAGTAATCCCGAGATACGTGGACCCAAAGTCGGGTCGCAAAATATTTTCGAATCCGGTTGAATTAGTATCAACATGATTCGAAATTATTTCAACTGCATTTGAAACTATTTCAACCGGATTCTAAAATATTTTGCAACCCGAAATTTGGGTCCCTGTATCTCGGGGTTACTTGGTGATAGAAACCCCAAATAAGACCCCACATCTCACCTCTAGGCTGGGACAGCTGAAATAAAAATAAAAAACAACGATCTCGGCTTCCCAGCCGACGCGGCGCTATTTGTTTGAATGCAGAGGCCAGGCGTAACGTTGCACCCGGCTTCTGAACGATCATAGAGACTCTGGCGACCATCCGCCGGAAATCTCTATGGTAAAAACCCAGGGATGTCGGATCCGTTCTCCGCTGCCCTCGGTAAGTCGGTAGAAGTACCAGAGGGCAGCGATGGGGGGGGGGGCGTCCCCTCTCAGCGCCCATAAAAACGATCAAGTGGCTGACCAGCTGATATGATCATACTTATGGTGTAGGGAATTGCAGACTGAAAAAGACAATATAAAGCAAGAGAGAGCACACACCAACCCTGGTGTATTAACGTTTTAATATGAAGTTCAATTTTATAAAATACGAGGATTGCACTCACAGATTGTTGATAGAAAAAAACATCATAATCAGCTCCACAACAGCCTCCTCTCCTGGTCTGTATGTTTTCCAGAGACTTGCAGCAAGGTACAGGGAACACTGCAGGCATAGACCGCCTGCTATCTGATATCCTCCACTGCTCACAACATTAGCACGGACCAGCCGGCTCTGTGTGTCATCACTCATGGCCAGGGGAGGAAAGGCACTGATAACATGCTGACTCCTCTAGTATGCAAACAACAATTGCTAGGACAACATGTTTTGGAGGTGTGGCCTCCTTCTTCAGGTAACCTGAAATATCTGAATGATGCCTGTAGCTGCAGGCATCATTCAGATATACCTGCACAAAGTCAATGCCGTCATATGACAGCCGGCGGCCGGGAAGTGGTTTTAATAAATATGATTATTACTAGTGTCAAACAACATTATAATTCTACTATAGCTTGTGGGCAGAGTATTTGACCGGAAATGTACGATCGCACAGTTTAGCTGCTTCGTTGAATCTTCTTAGAACATCCGACAGACACCATAAGCCTTCAATTGACAGATTCAACCTTAATTAATTCGGATTTTCGAACAAATGCAGTTTTTAACTAAATAAAATAAATGAAAACGAATTCCGGGAGTAACTAAATAAATTTATTTTTCAGACGAAATCAAAATTCCAAAACAAAACATTTTAGTGTGCACATGTCTACCTGTTTGTAAGCTTCTTTTTTTTTTTACAGCATTGGGGTTGATTTACTAAAGGCAAGTAGACTTTGCACTTTTGCAGTTGCATTCCACAAGTGCAGTTGCTCCAGAGTTTAGTAAATGGGGGAGGGCTTTGCTGACTTTCATCATCCAATCGTGATGGTTTTTTTTTTCCTTCCATGTGATTGGTTGTTCTTTGCAAAGTGGAGCTTTACCTCATTCACTACGCTACGGAGCAACTGCCCTTGCAAAAGTGCACAATCCATTTGCCTTTAGTAAATCAACCACATTGTCTTAACCCCCCTGGCGATATTCCCGAGTCTGGCTCGGGGCGGGATCTTCAGTACCAAAAGCGGTAACCCCGAGCCAGACTCGGGCTTGCATTGCAGGATACAGGGGGAAGTTACTTACCTTGTCCCCTGGATCCTGCTATGTCTCCCCGCTGTGTGTGCGAGCTGTCTGCTCGCTCGATTCACACAGTGCCGAGTGCCGCTGATCTCCGCTCCCTGCGACGTTACGACGCACGGGAGCGGAGAGCGGCGACAAATACAAAAAAGTTAAAAAACACAATACACATACAGTACTGTAATCTTACAGATTACAGTACTGTATAAAAAATACACATCCCCTTTGTCCCTAGTGGTCTGCCCAGTACCCTGCATGTCATTTTATATAATAAATAAAAAAAATTTCTGCCTGGAAACTGGTGATTGTCCATAGCAACCAAAAAGTGTCCCTTTATGTCAAAAGTGGTTTTAGAAAACAGCGATAATAAATTAAAATCACAATTCATCATCAAACACTACATTTAATGACAGCGACTATTCTGCAACTGAGCATATTACAGTGTTTTTGATTTAATTACATTATTGAATAATTTTTATATATATTTTTATTATATTATAATTTATGATTTTGTGTTTCAAACTTTATCATACCCGGGATGTCTACTAGACTCTGGTTTGGACAGATTTAAGTGAGTTATTCTTAAGAATTGCAGGCCTACAATATAAAAACGCCAAATTTCCATGCAAAATAATTGTACCGCTTTTGGTACAAAATTCCAGACATAATCATACCGCCAGGGAGGTTAAAAGGAAAGCCCACTATTCGACATAATGTCCAAGGGGCACAACCTAATTCTGATTACGTTGTCATGCGAGTACCACTACTGAGGATTTCTTGTGGTGAACTGTATCTTTGTGTGTATTCTCTGGATGTGACTTTGCTGGATAGATTGGTTCTGATGATGCACTTTATTTATATATCCATGTTAAGTGTTTTTTTTTTTTTTTTTTTTTGAAACTAGGTTAGCCAACTGCAACGACAATTTAAAGAAATATGAAGTCAGCATTGACTGTTGCAGCAAGATTCCAGACGTTTTATTTTTAAAGATAAGTGCTTCCCTAGTTTAAACAGGTAACGCAACTTTCCAGATAATAACTAGCGATTTGCAAGACAATAAGCCTCCAAAACAGCTCAGCCGAATGTTCAGATTTTACTGTAAATTTCTGAACAGCTAGCCATACACAGACTCAAAAGGAGAATTTTTGTTTTTAATCCCTTATTTTAACTCAATAAAAAAACTCTGTGAGTACTATGAAAGTTTTCTCTTCCATGTTGTTCTATACATGTTGACACAAGCTGAGTTGGCGATTTTCTACCTGGATGATTAAAGCTGAACTCCAGCTTTTTGCTACACTTTCACATAGTTTACACTCATAGAAACTATGAGTGCATCCGGATGGGCAGTCCAGTGGGTTTGTTGCGAACTGTTGCTGGATTATTTCATTACAAGTTTTATATTGCACCCGACTGTGTGAATTATTGTGGCTGCACCACGCTGCACCTACTTGCATAGTAACACAAAGATGAACAGGATTTTATGGGCTTTCGATTCCCACACCAAAACCCAATCGCTCTGTGGCATTGTGTTGCACACAAGCAGAGCATGTCATCACAGGGTGGCACTGTGGACACTAGTAAAACACACCGTGCCACGTCCTAATAGTTACCGGAAAGGAGTTTGTCAAGAGAAAATTGACTTTTCAGGCACAAATGTTAAGGTTTAAAAACATGTACATCTTTATCACAAAATATATCAAAAAAGGAAACAACGATTAAAATCAAATAGTATCAAAAATGTGTATCCAAATATTATTTTACAAAGATATGTACTACGTGCCCTCATAGGGTTGGTTAAATGCCCCAATACAGAGTGACATTACATGTGACACTATTGGAATATATCCGGTGACAATTGTTCGGGAACTGTTCCAGCCTAGGGTGTGTTAGTTCCTGCTCAAATAGTTTTGCGCTAATGAGCGATTCCTCAGGAGCAATAACTGTATATCTAGATAGATGAAAAACACAACATCATCATTCTACTTAAAATTTAAAAGTCACAGAATCAGTAAACATGATATCACTTAAGGTTATTAGAATTTACTTACATAAGTTAGTATATGGATAGCAACCTACTAGGTAAGTGAATTCAGAGACAAGAATCCAACCTATGGGTGCAAGTGTTACATATCTGTGTGAAATAATATTGGATACACATTTTTGAAACTATTTGATTTTAATCTTTGTTTCCCTTTTCGGTATATTTTGTAATAAAGATGTAAACTGTACTTATTTGTAAACCTTAAAGTGTTACTAAACCCAGGTCCCTGCATTTACTACTGTATATCTGGTCTCCTACAGTACACAGGACATGAAAATGCAATTATTTTAGTAAATATAAACTGTTAAATGCCTTTTTTTTCATCAGAAGTTAGAGCAGCCTTGAGATTTCTATGAGTGTCTGGATAAAGGTTGTAGGAGGTGTTTCATTTCCCCACGATTGTCCTATGAAAATGCAGGACCCCTGACCTTCTTTATGGACAGTGCTGATTGGCTCTGTGCTGATCACTTGCACATAAAAAAAACTCTATCAATACACACCAAACTGAGCATGTGCAGCTTGTCCCCTAGCTTTCTAAATATCATGAGATACATTGGGTACTCTGGAAGAAGAGGAGGATCTGTGCATACAGAATCAAACATCCTTTTTACACAATGCAGATGATTAACCCCTTAGGTTATGCAGTGAGTTTAACAAGCATGCTTTACTGCATTTACACACTGATTTTACTGTTGTGGGTAGATCCCCCTCTTCTTCCACTGACTCTAGAACATGTCCAGATATGGAGTCAGGCTTTTTCTTTTCTTGGGAGAGTGCATGTGATCAGCACAGGGCCATCAGCACTGTCCAGACAGAGGGTCAGAAGCCCTGCAGCCACATAGGACAGCTTAGTGCAGTATGAAAACTCCTCCTACAAGCTTCACCAGGAAGTGATAGAAATCACAAGACTGCTATATACTGCTGAGGAGAAAAGGTATTTAGCAGTTTATATTTACTAAAAGAATTGTATTTCCATGCTCTGTGTACTGTAGGAGTCCAGATATAGTGAATGCAGGCTCCTGGGTTTAGTAACACTTTAACATTTGTACCTGAAAAGTCAATTTTCTCTTGACAAACTAATTTCCATTGTGTTGCACACAGCATAAACCCTGACCAGGTAGCCAGCACAAAATAGCTGGTCCTCCTAACTTCTGTTGCCCAATCTATGGCCTTCTTTCATGCCTCTCACTGTTACACTTTACATCATGATATAGAATCCTAATCACCCAACATCTGCAGTCTCCCTCTCATGTTCTAACATGTGTAGGGAATAGGCAAGTGCGTGGCACTTGGACCAGTGAACACATCTGCCATTTCACAGGTTCAGAATTAAAGCTATTCAGACAGCTATGGGGATTTACCTGGCAGAGCAACCAGCTGTACACTAATAATTTTAGAATGAATATTAGACATTCCAAAAGATGTCATTAGCTGACATTTTCTGAATTGTATATGTAATTTACAGTCTAGGTTCTCTTTAGTAGATATTAAAGTAGATCTAAACTATAACTGGATGACATTTAGTTTGCTAAAGCACTGTGTGTTATACACCATCTTCAAGCCTTTTTTTCCCCATAAAATACACTGCAATTAAAGGCTACTGTATAACAGTCTAAACAAGTATCACATCAAGTTACTATGTAATGCACACGCCTCATGGAGTTGAAAAAAAAAAAAAAACAAAAACCTTTACCTCTCCTAAATGAGCCAGCACAGAGTGTTATGCCGCGTACACACGGTCGGAATTCTCGTTGGAAAAAGCTCTGATGGTTTTACCGTCGGAATTCCGACGGAATTTCGCTCAAACTGTCTTGCCTACACACGGTCACACCAAATTCCAACGGTCAGTAACACAGCGGCATAAAACACGTTCGACAGCACTATAAAAGGGAAGTTTAATGCTTCCGAGCATGCGTCGAATTGTTTCCGAGCATGCGTCGGAATTTTGCGTGTCGGAATTGCATACACACGATCGGAAAATCCGATAGAAAGGTTTTCCGTCTGAAAAATTGAGAACAGGTTCTCAATCCAAAGTCTGTCGGAAGTTCCGACAGAAAAAGACCGATGGGCACATACACGGTCGGAAAATCCATTGAAAAGCTCCCATCGGACTGTTTCCATTCGGATATTCCGACCATGTGTACGCGGCATAAGGGTTTCAGCAACAGACAGTGCTGTTAATCCACAAAGCAGACTAGGTGTGGCAAGGTACTGATTGATAAGCTACATGTGGGCAGGTGGAGGCTGATATATGGCCTCCAACCAGAAGGTGGCACTGTGCCATTTTTTAAGACTGGCAGGAGCCCATTGAAGAATAATTGTCTCCTGCTATGGACTCCGTGTAGCCATCTTGAGAAGCACAGCAATCCTATTGGATACCAAAGTCCCATGAGATTTGGGTAGCCATCTTGACTAAAGTTTATATAAATAATAGGATACCTTTGGCATGCCTGTAGTGTGGGAGTGAGATAGTGAAAGATCCCCTACTAATTAGGAAGAGAGTTGGATTAATATTAGGGAGAGGTACCCGTCAAGAGGGAAAGAATAGGTTTATTATTACAGAATGTCTCCTCTGTCAGCTTTTCTGAACAGTCTCTCACTGGCAGATAGATACTGTATCTGCAAGAACACTTGGGGATTGCAGTGTGAACAAGAAATATCATAACCACCTGAAAGTGAAGTGCTCCTCTGGCATTGTGGTATGTAAATTTCCAAAATGTTACTATTTGAAAGTGCCTTGTGTATAAATAGCACCCTCTTATGCCTGAAGACGTGTATGACCTCAATTGTATGTGCTGCTATTGCTGTATTATTATAATTGGAAAGTGCATTGTGGAAAAACAGCGTCCTTTTCTGTCTGAAGAAGTGTATGACCTACACCATATGTGGTGCCATTGCTGTAAATTGCCCACTTTCTGTAAATTTCTACAATATGGACAAAGTTTAAGCAATCACTTGTGTTTACTGAATGCTCTTTTATCTGTCACAAATCCTCTGGCAGCACTGAATGCCTGCTGGGAAAGCATGATGGATGCAGGACAGCCTAGCAGCTCAATTGCATACTGGGCAAGTTCTGGCCAGTGGTCTTTTCTTATGACCCACAAACCCAGCCAGTGGATCATCAACTGAAAGGTCTCTGTGTCTGTTTTCACCCCTAGATAATCATCCCATCATATGATGCAGACGCTGCTGATGGGATGTGAAAGCTGACAGCCCTGAGGACTAAAACATTTTTGAAATGCATTACTGAAGTGGCCCCCTTCTCCACCGCTCCTCTCTTGACCAACAAAAGCCTCAAATCTAGCCTTTCTATGAGACTGTAACCTAGCAGACTCTGGAAATACATTACATAAACTCCTCTTTAACCACTTGCCTACCAGGCACGAACATCTCCTTCCTGACCAAGCCATTTTTCATCTTTCAGCGCTGTCGCATTTTGACAATTGCGCGGTCATGCAACGCTGTACCCAAATACATTTTTTATAATTTTTTCCCCACAGATAGAGCTTTATTTTGGTGGTATTTGATCACCTCTGCGGGGGGGCTAACAGGGGTCTTCCAATTACAGAGAAAATAATCCACGGCTCCTGTGGGGTCATATGCTGTAGATATTTTATACAAAAACATGAGCTTAGTAGCCGAAGTACCATAGGTTTGAGGAATAGCTCCAGATTTGTAACTAAGATAACCAATCCAGAGTCGCAGTATGAGGACTCATCCATATGACTATTAAACAAGCTAGAAAAACAAAAAACAAAAAAGATAAAGGGATAGAAAAGGTAAAAAGGAGAAAGGGAAAAGAGAGAAAAGAAGGTAGAGAAAGGTAAGGGTAGGTAAGGTGCCTTTCTACCTGATGTAAGTCTCTAAAATCAAAGATACTACTTGTTGTCAATGTCAGGGAGATTCCGAGATACTGAGCCCAGGGTTCCCCTATCGCTGTAAATTGCTCAGTCGTATCTAACAAGGAACTCACCAGTTTTTCTTGTGCCATCATCCATGAGATCTTCCTTTTCATGGATGATAGCAAAACTGTGGGTAATTTCCATGCCTTAGCGATGGTCAATTTAGCCCCTGTCAATATAAGTAGTATTAATCTGCGAATGAGTTTAGGGATGCAGTGCTAGACCATTAAGCAATGCTATTGCGGGTGTCTGGACGATAGTGCAACCAGTTACCTTACGGATAAGATGAAAGACATCAGAAACCTCTGATCCTGAGGCATTTCCACTATATGTGGAGCATGGTACCTAGTCCCTGGCATCCTCTGAAGCAAAGAGGAGATGAGGAGGGATACATGTGGGCCAATCTGATCAGGACTAGGTACCATCTCGTCAAAAGTTTGATGTTGGCCTCTAGGAGAGAGGCATTGTAGATGCCTTTGAGAGATCTAGAGTAGGAATTGTACCAGTCCTCCACTTCCCAGGAGGTCTGGAGATCTCTTTCCCAGGAAATCATATATGGTAATTTGTTTGGATTGGTAGCGAGCGACTCGTAGATTACGGAGATTCCTCCCCTCTGCTCCATGGCTTGACCACACCAACATTCGTATTTCGTAAACCCTGGGGGATTAGGTTTGTTTGACCAAAGGGAGTGAATGAAGCAGGAGATTTGGTGAAACCTAAACGTCTCAGTAGTGGGGAGTCCCAGCTCCTTCACAAAATTCTTAAGAGGTAGGGGACCTGTACTAGAGAAGAAGTGTCCGATGCGGTATACCCCCTTATTGAGCCACCATTTGAAGGCTCTGATGTCCATACCAGGTTAGAATAGAGGGTTATGAAATAAGTGAGCTAACGGTTGATACCTAGAGACCAGGGAGGGAAGCTTCCTTAGCGTATCCCACAAAGAGAGTGAGTGTGATAAGGTCGGTGCTAGAATAGGAGGTATGCTTTTGGAGGGACACCATAGTAGAAAATCTAGGGTGAACTTAGGCACAGCTTGTCATTCAATAGCTATCCAATCAGGTTTTTCAACCTTAAGGTAAATGGTAGATAGTTGTGCTAAACGTGCAGCTTGGTAGTACCACAGAAAATTTGGGACCCCCTACCCTCATTGAGTGGAAAGATTAAAAAGAGTACGGTGGGAAAGACGAGGCACTTTCTTGTGCCAAATAAATTTAGTGACTTTGCCCTGAAACACTTTCAGATGGTCCCTCCTAATCTGGATAGGGCGGGAGTGAAAAAAGATATAATAATCTGGATTAATTTTACCTGTCCAAGATATGTCATGAGATTCCCAGCTCCTAAGATCCGCTTCCAGTTTCTGATACATTGGGGGGTATTTTGCTTGATAAAGATTTTATATTTTCGATGTGATATTAAGCCCCAAGTATTTAATGTAGGAGTCACTCCATTCAAATCGATATGTGTTCTTAAGGAGGGAAGCCAGAGAACTAGGAAGAGACACATTAAGAGCTTGAGACTTCGACATATTAACGTGTAGCCCTGAAACAGCTGCAAACTCATTCAGTAACGTGCAGATCACAGAGAGAGAGGAGGCTGGGGAGGTTACAAAAAGCAGGAGATCATCGGCAAATAGGGTGCATTTATGAGTGGGGAGATTGTAGTTTGTGCGCTGCCGACCTGTGTGTGTATGGAGCCGCGCTCCATAGACTTACACAGCGGGACTTAGACCCGCCCCACTTGCTCTTCACTGCATCTGATTGACAGCAGCAAGAGCCAATGGCTCCTGCTGCTGCTGCTCGAATGCTGTGTAAAAGGGAAAAGAGGTGAGAATAGATGCAGCCGTTCACAGCGCTGATCTCTTCTCCCCTCTCTTCCCCTTCCCACAGGGAAACAGAAACTGAAATTTTTTTTTACCTTAAACCACTTAAGCCCCGGACCAATTTGCAGCCAAAGGACCAGGCCCCTTTTTGCGATTCGGCACTGAGTCGCTTTAACTGACAATTGCGCTGTCATGCGACGTGGCTCCCAAACAAAATTGGCATTCTTTTGGTGGTATTTGATCACCTCTGCGGTTTTAATTTGTTGCGCTATAAACTAAAATAGAGCGACAATTTTGAAAAAAATTCAATATTTTTTACTTTTTGCTATAATAAATATCCCCAAAGAATATATAAAATTTTTTTTTTTTTCCTCAGTTTAGGCCGATACGTATTCTTCTACATATTTTTGGTAAAAAAAATCGCAATTAGCGATTATTGATTGGTTTGCACAGAAGTTATAGCGTTTACAAAATAGTGGATAGTTTTATAGCATTTTTATTAATAATTATTTTTTTTACTATTGTGATTGCTACATTATGGCGGACACATCAGACATTTTTGACACATTTTTGGGACCATTGTCATTTATACATCAATCAGTGCTATTTAAATTCCCCATGAAGGAGTTAACCACTAGGGGACGGGGAGGGGTTAAGTGTGTGTGGTTTTTTTTTAACTGTAGGGGGCGTGGCTTGGCATCTGACGTCAATGATCATCTTTCCCTATAACAGGGAACAGACGATCAGTGACAGGGTCAGTAGGAAGCACAGGGAGAGGTTTGTTTACACAGACCTCTCCTTGTTCTTCAGCTCTGTGACCCGATCGCAGGACACCAGCGGCGATCGGGTCCGCTGGTCCTGCGGCAACAGAGCTCAGGACCGGGTCGCGAGCGTGCCGCCGGTGGCAAGCGCGCAACCCATGGCTGGGCACTTAAAGAGCCACGTACAGGTACGTGATTGTGCCCAGCCGTGCCATTCTGCCGACGTATATGTGCAGGAGTCAGTCCTTAAGCGGTTAATGCAAACAATGCATTAAGGTACACAACATTTTTAGGTTTAGTAACACTTTAAGGTGTCTTCAAGATATTTCATCCTGTGCTCCCTCTGTACTTTTACTTTTAGCCTGACTCATTGAATAGCGCCTTGCACGCTTAGGGGTTACTGGTGGATCATAGAACAATTCAGCAGAGGAGGCATTGGAGGAGGTGGAGGAGGGGGTGGAGCTGACAAATCTCACATCATCACCACCAGCTGTATAGAGATGTGGTGGCAAAACAAGCTGCAGCACTGAGCCCTGTCCTGCATCCTCTTGAGTTGCAAGCACAGTTATCCAGTGTGCTGTGAACAAAATATATCATCCCTAACCATGCCTGCTGTCAGCAGTAACGTGGACCTTACAAACAATGGGTTAATTTGGCACACTCTGGGTGAGGCTATACAAAGATGAATATGGGAATGGGATTAGTAAATAGGGCAAGTAATCAAGTCCATGACATATAGTCCATGTAAGACTGTTAGAAATGCTTATCCCAAGAAGGCTGCCAGCCTACAGATAGAAGAAACTCGTGTGGAGAACATGTACAAAAGTGCAAAAGATAGAAGAAACTCTGGAACATAAAAACAGGAACAAAGCAGCGCCTTCTAAGTGTAGCAATTGAGACATTTATTGAATTAAAATCATAATGGGAACACTCACAAACGAGTGGTATTAAACAGCATAGATATTGGGGTCATCCGTGCCATCCCGGGGACTGCCTGGTGCCTGGTGTCACTGGCTGGAATGTTCGTTTGACTGTCTGTTATCCAGTTACACTGGTGGAGCCCATTTCTCCCGGAAGGCTGGGACAGGGATCAGCGATGCACAGGCACACGGCAGGGTGACTTCACTTCCGGGTACAGGGAGGTGCGGGGAGGCGCTGCTTTGTTCCTGTTTGTAACGTGGACGTTGCAGCTGACTGCCTTGCCCAACGATGCCATAACATTGCCTTCCACATGATGGTATAGAACTGGAATGGCCTTACGCGCAAATAAATAGCGACTGGGAACCTGCCATTGTGGTACAGCACATTCTAAAAATTCACGGAAGGGCGAAGAATCCAGCAGATGGAAAGGCAGGAGCTTGAATTTAGACAATAGGCATGTGGGTGGCAGTGACTGTATTTTTTTTTCGCTGCAGCAGCTGAGGCAGAGAAATGTGCCTGCTATAGTCTACAGCTGATGGTGTGCTGCTAGCAGACTGCTGCAAGGACCTGTGACACCCTTTGCTATACCATCACCCCTGTCAGTGAAGGTTGCTGAGAGGTAGACCTGAAAGGTGAGGAGTGAGGAGGAGCACAATTGGGTCCCTTTTGTGTGACTTTCAGGTTGTTCTTGGCAACGGGCTGAGTGGTGATAGGTTAAATGCCTTGTCAAGCATGTGGTACCCAATAGAGATGGGGAAATGCACTTTAATCAATGGAAAGTGGTGTTTGGTGCACTTTAACTTGAGTACCCGCTACACAGACACACAAAGCAGCCTAATCCACCGGCTCCTTGTCCACAGTCACTCCTTCCGTAGCCCCACCATCATGCACGGAGGAGTCCCCAGAATTATTCGACCACAGTTTTGGTTATATGCTACTGGAGGATGCGCATTGATTTGAAGGCTCAGATGTTGGTTCACAGGTTGAGGAAGGGAGTAACATGAGCCTAGAGAGAGGGGGTGCCACAGAAGGACAAGAAACTGGCAGTCATATTCCCCCAGCTGCAGCATACTGCCAAGTTTGCTCCAGTGACGAGGAGGGAGGGGATGATGAGGTCACTGACTGTACTTGGGTGCCTGAGAGAAGAGAGGAGGAGGCACAACTCCAACAAAGCAGGATGTCCTCTATCTAGGGGGCAGCTTAAGGGCAGTCACCCTATTGCATCACACCGCAAAGCTCCGCAGGTGCAGGGCGCTGCTGACTCCCTGCTGCCTTTTAAAGTTCCTTGGTGTGTGCCTTTTTTGACACGCATGCAGCAGATCGCTCCATTGCTGTTTGCAACCTATGTCTGAAGTGGATCAAGCGTGGCTAGAACAGCAGCTGCTTGGGCACCACATGCTTGACCAGACATATGACGATCTGCCATGCAGTCTCTTGGCAACAGCACTTGAAAGACCCACATCATAGAAAAACTTCTCCTTGCTCCTCATCTGGGATTTCCAACCCTATTATACCTCCAATCCTCTCAAAAACCTGCACTGAGAGGAATGAAGGTATAACAATAGGTGTCCCAAGTACTTGCAACAAATATGCTAGCAGTACACCGCCAATTGATTTTAGCAGGCAGATTTCCCTACCCCAGTTGCTGAACCGTAAAAAGAAATTTGGTCCCAGCCATCCACATGCTCAGCATCTAAATGCTAGCTTAGCCAAATTGCTATATTTTTGATATATTATTTCATAGCAGGGCCCGTTCCTGTGCCCAACAAGAGTAACTGTGAGGGGTTACAGTGTTTTGGCGCCACCAAAACCAGAGGCCTAATTTTTCTGCCCCAGTTTAACAGGGGCATGAAATCAATTTTTTTTAAATAATAGTTAAGCAAGGCCCGTTCCTGCGCCCAACAAGAGTAACTGTGTGGGGTTACAGTGTTCTGGCACCACCACCACCAAAGGCTCAATTTTTCTGCCACTGTTAAACAGGGCCATGTAATTACAATTTTTTGATATAATATTTAACAGCAGGGCCCGTTTCTGCGCCCAACAAGAGCAACTGTGAGAGGTTACAGTGTTCTGATGCCACCAAAACCAAAGGCCCAATTTTTTGCCCCTGTTTAACAGGGCCATGTAACTACAATTTTTGATATAATATTTAACAGCATGGCCTGTTCCTGCGCACAACAAGAGTAACTGTGAGGGGTTATAGTGTTCTGGCACAACCAACATCTAAGGCCCAATTTTTCTGCAGAGTATATAGGGCAGGCCATATAGTATATATACTGCTGTTCAGAGTATATAATGCCTGGGTGCCCTCCACGCCATTTTTTAAAAATTTTGGCATTTTTGATGTGGGGTTCCCCAAAATGTTCATACCAGACCTAAAGGGCCTGGTAATGGACTGAAGGGAGAACCCACACGTTTTTTTCAATGATTTTTATCTATATTGCCAGGATCCGACAATACATTACACCCCCATTTTTTTCCTTTAGAAATGTAATTTTGCTGTGGTACTGTTATAAACATGAGAAAGATGTGCTACTTAACATGCAGACTAAGGAGATCCCCAGGCATGATATTTAAAGGAATATTCAATTTTTATTGTTTCACTTTAACCACTTGACCACTGGGCAGTTAAACCCCCTTCCTAACCAGACCAATTTTCAGCTTTCGGTGCTCTCACACTTTGAATGACAATTACTCCGTCATGCAACACTGTACCCAAATGAATTTTGTGTCCTTTTTTTTCACACAAACAGAGCTTTCTTTTGGTGGTATTTAATCACCGCTGGGTTTTTTATTTTTTGCGCTATAAATCAAAAAATACTGAAAGTTCGGAAAAAAAAAAAATTCTTTGTTTCTATTAAAAATTATTGCAGAGTATTGGCAGAGTATTGGCAGAGTATTACACAGTATTGGTAGAGTATTACACAGTATTGGTAGAGTATTGTACAGTGGTTGCAGAGCATTGCACAGTGGTTGCAGAGCATTGTACAGTGGTGGCAGAGCATTGCACGGTGGTGGCAGAGCATTGTACAGTGGTGGCAGAGCATTGTACAGTGGTGGCAGAGCATTGCACAGTGGTGGCAGAGCGTTGCACAGTGGTGGCAGAGCATTGCACAGTGGTTGGTTGCAGAGCATTGCACAGTGGTGGCAGAGCATTGCACAGTGGTGGCAGAGCATTGCACAGTGGTGGCAGTGTATTGACCAGCGCTGGTCCCGTCTCTCCCCCTCTCCGCTTCTCTCCTCTCTGTACCGATCGGTACAGAGAGGGGAGGGAGGAACCGGCGTCATGACGTGACGCCGGTTTGTGTACATGTGATCGCTCCGTCATGTGACGGAGCGATCACGTGGTAAACGGCCGCTATCAGCGGCTGTTTACTGTGATCCGTGATGCGCCGGGTCCTCGGGACCCGGCGGTCACGGATGTTCCCGGGAGCAAGTTTCTGGGAGGACGTCCACTCAGGGAAACCCGACCGCGCTGTAGCCGTCTTTCGACTATAGCGCGGTCGGCATGTGGTTAAGCATTATTAAAATCACTGCTCCTGAAAAAACAGATGTTTTTAAAACTTTTTTAACTTACATATAATTAGTATAAGTTTATGGATTATGGAAAGTTCGGGTATTCCCTAACTATTTGTCTACTAAGATGGACTATTACATCTGCCAATCTCTGAGTTCACCATCTAGTGTATGGTTTCGGGTGTGTCAATTAACGGTGCCACACGAACCATAGTTGGTTATAGTCTTAGAGGTGATAACAATAGCCGGATGGAGGGCGTGGTCTCGGCATGGAAGAGTGAGGACGCAGAACTCCTGTGCTCCCGGGTCCGTGGCACTCCGACAGCTCACCCAAACAGATTGACCGCACATTACAGCTTCCCAGACTGACCTGAACATCAGAGAAGGTGAGCCCGTCCGTCTCCACCGCAGTCATGGACAAATACCTCGTCCCGATCCAGCCGCCAGCCTCCACTCCGGATCCCGCCAAGATGGCGCCGGCCCCAACTACCAGAGCAGATCTCGGCTCACCAGCGGGAGGAGGAAGGGGAAGTGAACAAGGTAATGACATGCCGCCGTTCTCCCCACCTAGCGACCTCTCTCCCTGCCTCCCCCGTTCGCTATCTCTGGCGTCATTAGGCAGCCCGGACCGCAGTAGAACACAGCACTGGTTCCCACGTGGCTCCCAGGCGTCCCAGGGGCCTTCACAGTGCACACCCATGTCCCCAGAGCCGCGCTCACAAGGGCCACTGCATACAATGCCAGGGATAATGCCCCCGGTGGTCACCCCTGCAATGCCATGCATGGACCAAACCCTGTGGACCCTATTGCACAATCTGCCAACTAAGGATGACCTGGACATAATGGCTGCCAGATTTGAAACAGCACTGCGCAGTGAAATAACAGTAATTAAGCAAGAGGTCTCCGAAACCACAGCCAGGGTCTCCTCGCTAGAGACCAATACCACAGCCATACGCCAAGATGTCTCGGGACTACAGGCCACATATGAGGAAGTCACTGACCAGATAGCCCAGTTGCAACTATTGTTGGATGACTTGGAAAATCGCAACCGAAGGCGCAATGTCCGAATTCGCGACCTACCAGAAGCTACAGGCCAGGCCGATCTTAAAGCGACAGTCACGGCAATATTCAACAACTGCCTGGAGCGTCCAGCAGAGACACCGATCGTTATTGACAGGGTCCATAGAACCCTCGGCCCCAGGGGCCCCACAGATGGCAGACCAAGAGATGTCCTATGTTGTCTTCATAGCTACACCGTCAAAGAAGACATACTACAGATGGCATGGCGCAAGGAGCACATTGATTTTGACGGTGCCCGGATCACCCTTCTGCCCGATGTTTCCCGGAGGACCCTCCAGATGCGTCGCTGCATGAGGCCCCTACTGGAGAAACTCAATGAACAAGGGATTACCTACAAATGGGGTCACCCATTCCACCTCATTGCCCGTAAAGGAGGTCGGTCCTACGCTCTACGACACCCCACGGAGGTCCCTGCATTCCTTGGATCCCTCGGGCTCCCACCAGTGTCCATTCCTAACTGGTTGGCCTTTGTCCTCTCTCCGTCCAACACTGGCGTGGCGGCAAATCCAACAGCTAGACCCCAAAGGCCTCGGCGCAATCGCCGGTCCCAACGCAGGAGACCACAGGCGCCCCAGGATAACGAGCCATGATCTTGCCTGACCTAGTCCTACCTTGAAGAGTCGGGAGAAGCGAGACTTGAACACCTAACGTTGTAAGTAAATGACAACCAGTCCTATGCCCGTTGCCCTACCTACTAGAAACTCGGGGGGTCAGAAGCATAAGATTTTTGAGAAAACCCTTAACTCACACACTGGGAAGGGTGAGAACCTGGGATGGCAGGGTGATGGGTCTATGCCTGAAGAACCACAAACGGAAACGGAGACTTAAGGGGTATCAGATGCATCTGAGGACATTACCCATTAACCTGGATACCCGTGGCTTTGGCAAGAACACCACTAGTACCTTTACCATAGACTGATAGGAGGACTTTCGGAACATTGTTACCGAGGGAAACCTATTTGACCTTCCTCCCAGAGCCCTCCTATCAAACGGAAAGGGAGGGATATTTTTTTTTTTTTTTTTGCTCATTTTTTTTTTTTGGTTGCTCATTTTATTTGCTATACACATTGAATTCATGAGAAGCTCGTCGTGACAGACACAGCTCCTGTAGTAAAAATGACGCCGAAAGCGTTTTTGCTTTGTTTTTTGTTATTGTTTTTTGTTTTAAATCTTGTTCCTTTTTGCCTACTTTCATGGGATCCCCTCTTCAGGAAAGGGCAGGAACTGGTTGCATAATAATAATAATAGAGTTGATAATACTGTTATTAATGATCACTGAGCCTCTGTTGAATGGTTGATGGGCTGGGATCAGCTCAACAATTTCTGTTGTTCATCTGATGCACTATGTTTTTTTTTATTTTTATTTCGGTTCTTAGCAGCAGTAGGGAAGCTTACTTACCTCAATGTGGCCCATCCCGAGGCCACTCCAGACAGGGTGAAGTCGGGGGGCCCTGCACCATTGGGGCCCAATCTCTGAAGTGCCTTACCTCTTCCCCCACTAGGCCCTGACTGCCTTGACAGGCAGTTGTTCTCCACTCGGAGACTTAGTTTTCCCCCACTATCCTAACCCTCCTCTATCTTTTCCCATCTTATTTCTTTCTAGTCCCTCTATTGTGCCTCCTTTTCTTTTCCTCTTCTAGCTCCGTAACCCACCCCCCGCCCATCCCCTCGTATCCACTCCTCTGGGACTCTGGGGGAGTCCGGCGGTCCGGCCCCAAACTACCAAAATGTCGCTAAAATTCATTTCTTGGAATGTAAAGGGCTTAAATGTCCCTGAAAAGCGATCCAGCTGTCTCGCGGAACTATGGAGGCAAAGACCCCATGTAGTCTTCTTGCAGGAGACCCATTTCCGGGAAGACAAGATACCAAAACTTTACAGCAAACACTTCCCAGTCGCTTACCACAGCACCTCGCCTACTACCAAATCCAAGGGCACGTGTATCCTCCTCGCCAAAACAGTACCGTGGCAGCTAGTTGATCTCCAGACGGATGGAGAAGGTAGATACCTTTTCATTAAAGGCACTCTTCACTCGCAGACCTTTACCCTAGCTAACTTGTACCTGCCGAATGTGGACCAACTTTCGGCCCTTGACGACTGTTTACATGCCCTGGCTTCTTTCACTGAGGGAACCTTAGTAGTGGGAGGAGACTTCAACTTTACCTTGGATCCTCGCAAGGACTCCTCGTCGGGTACTTCTGCCCTATCCATGAGAGTACGCAACCAAATCAGGGAACTGTTGCACTCCCACCGCTTGATAGATATATGGCGTACTCTTCACCCACAGGAGAAGGACTACACGTTCTTCTCCGCGGTGCATGGTTCTTACTCGAGGATAGACCTCTTCTTGACATCCCACAGCACCCTACCCTTGGTTACGAATGCCCAGATAGGTCACATAGCCCTGTCAGACCACGCGCCGATCTCCATGGTGCTGGGCCTTCGGCCAGAGGTGCGCAGCCAAAATACCTGGAGGTTAAATGAGTCTCTTTTGAAAGACCCAGAAGTCCAATCAGACATTTTACGAGAAATAAAGCAGTTCTTTGAGAACAATAAAGGCTCTGTTCCCAACCCCCTCTCCGTCTGGGCAGCACATAAGTGCTATATTAGGGGAATGCTAATAAAGCATGGACACAGACTCAAAGCAGCCAAAGCAAAAACCTTATCCGAACTGATCTCCAAATTGCACGACTGTGAGAAACGTCATAAAGCTCAACCGGATCGAACATTGGAGGCAGAGGCGACAGGCCTCCGAGAGCAAATTAGGGAGCATTCCCTCTTCCAATCCAAAAATAGGCTTCTGTGGGCTCGGAGATCGTTTTACGAGCATGGGAACAAATGTAGTAGATCACTAGCGAACGCTATACGGACCCAGCGCAACGCCTCTTATATTCCAGCTATTTCCTCCTCCACGGGCGCAAAACTTTATGACTCAGCGCAAATAGCAGAGAAATTCCGTGCCTTTTACGAAACCCTCTATAACCTGCACCCTCAGTCATCGGGGGACAGACCTCAGGATAGGATGGAAGCCATTGAGACCTATCTTGCGGAGGCAAACTTGCCTTCTCTTAGGGAAGAGGAAGTGGAATCACTTTCACAACCCATAACTACAGAGGAGTTTGCGACTGCTCTGGCGGGTTCGCCCAAGGGCAAGGCACCTGGCCCGGACGGCTTCACAGTCCCCTATTACAAGGTATTCCAAACCCAGCTAGCGACCCATTTCACCACAGCCTTTAACGCAATATTGGAAGGTCACCCCATACCCTCAGACATACTGCAGGCCAGCATTTCTGTCATTCCCAAACCTGAGAAAGATCCGCTTCTCTGTTCCAGTTATAGGCCTATCTCCCTGCTTAACTGCGATCTAAAAATTTTCACGAAAATCCTTGCAGAAAGGCTAGGTCCCATACTCCAACGTATGGTTCCCCTAGACCAAGTCGGTTTTATTCGTAATAGAGAGGCGAGGGACAATACTACAAGGTCAATAGATGTGATAGCCAGGGCCAAACAGCTTAACATCCCAATTATGTTTCTAAGTCATGGGCAGTTGGAAGCTAGCCCAACTCAAACACTTCCTCAAATCCCTCCCGAAAGTTAGCAACTTCCACAGACCAAAGACACCATTTGAGGAGCTATGCATGGGAGAGGGACCACTACGAAGGTCCCTCTCTTATTCGTACAATCATCTATTGGAGTATACATCCCAGCTGGACCCTCCATTCCTAAAAAAATGGGAAAGGGACCTCCATACACAATTCACAGAAGATCAAAAGAGTCGCATACTGATTTTTGCTCATAAGTCCTCCTTATGTAGTAAATACCAAGAAATTACTTATAAAATCTTAACTCGCTGGTATAGGACTTCCACAGTACTGGCCACCATGTTCCCGGGACACAGTCCTATGTGCTGGAGATGTGGCACGCAGAGTGGCACATTGCTGCACATCTTCTGGGAGTGTCCGATCCTAGCTCCGTTCTGGGGACAGGTTCTCCAGATCATTCATAAGCTTACCGATGTGGCTCTACAAGATAACCCGGCAGCAGTACTGCTAAATTTGACTCCCATGTCAGGAAAGAGATATCGTAAGTCTCTGCTGAGGCACCTTCTGAATGCGGCCAGGGCATGCGTTCCGAGTACATGGAAACAACAGTCCCCACCGACAGTCTCTCAATGGTTCGCAAGGGTTTGCGACATCCATCATATGGAGCAACTTACAGCTGCTGAGGGAGATAGGGAGGAGGAACACAACACCCGCTGGATGCATTGGAACCTCTTCAGATTCTCAGAGGATTACAAGACTTACCTGTGAGCCCCCTTTTCAGAGATGAATTAAGGTCCGAGATCGCCGGACCTACTGGAGTCCCACACCCTTGCCCCAACTTCCCCTTTCCGGCCCTAGCCCGCCTCTCTCTTTCTTCTGACTATATTGTCATCTGTCCTTCCCTTCCCCTCTCCTATCCCCTTAACGCCTTTATCCCACATAAATGAAAAATTCAGTGATTGCAGGAGATCTTTGACACTATCCCCGAAACTCCCTTGCCGAACACTAAAATCCACAAATGCAATGTTGATGGTACCCTGCCCTCTGAAGGGAAAACGCCCCCTGTTGATTTTACCACCCAGTGGTAATCAGGCCTGGGAGCGACCAGGTGGGTCCCCTTGAGGCACTAGAAACCACAAGGGAGGACAGTGAAAGAGTTTTGGGGTCAGAGAGCTATAGCACTAGCGGTATGTAGTTATGATTAACTAATTGCTCTCTAGATCTGTACTTAATTTATATGTTGTACACCATGTTCTGTTCGGGAACGAGGGAATCGGGGAACTATGTTTGTCTTCAGTTTATTGTTGTATATTCTGCAATCACTTAAATAAAAATTAAAAAAAAAAAAAAAAAAAAAACAATAGCCGGATGACACCTTTTTAGACACTCACACACGTCTTCTTAGAACACACCCCAACATGCTCCTACTATAGAATCCAGTTACATGTTGGTCCATCTTATCTCAAATTCCCTTAGTGTTTAGAGCATGTGTATAAAATACATTGATTGTCTGTACCTCCTGTGACCATCTATATTTAGATAGGTCACTTTAGAGCCCCTTATGTCTGATTAGGGGTGCTTTAAGCCCTGATGTAAATCCACACTTTTAGCTGGTTTGGACTATTGGTTATACACCAGTAGTAGAGAGCCCCCTCCTTCCCCTAGGTTTATATGTATATATCTATGCACAATTTTTTTATATACATATTTCCTCCATACATAATTCTTCCTCCTATACATGAAGGGACTAATTCATTTTTTGCCATTATGGGCAAAATTATATCATGCTTCATGGTGCAATATGTCATATCGCTCTTGAGGCAATTAAATACATGTCCTATTTGTTTGGATGTGCTTTTTGATTTGTGCCCCCTGGTGGACAGCCGTGCGGTCTGCCCAAATAATTAGCACACAAAAAGTTTCAAGACATTTATGTTAGTCATTATGTTTTGGAATATATAGGGCGTTTTATATAATATTTTAATATTCTAACATTTCAATGATACGGGCCTTTAGATGAACATGTGATGTTTTTCTTGCCATCCAATTATATTCCATTATAATCTAACACTGTGCGCTCTAACTACAAGGCGCACCAACATGGAAGCTGCCGTCATGACGACGGCGCAATACACCTTCAATACACACAATTTTGTTGTTGATCAACGTTGGGACGTCATAGCGCGGGTGCGTCATGACGCACGACCCTTAATGATGACGTGGCGTCGCGACGCGTGTGCGTCATTAGGTCCGGTCGCGCATGGGAACATGATCGTTTGGCGCGTGCGCACTCGAGACGTCATTGGATTGGTGACCACAGATACAAAAGAGGTGAGACAGTGTGCCGCTCATATCCCTGGATGACGTGAGTTTGTCACGAAATGCATCGGACGAGCGGCACTCTGTCAACACCTCGTTCCTAATTCTATCAAGTGTCTGTACCAGTAGCAGTAATCTCTGTATCCGGCCGGTGCACCGAATTGTCTCTACTGTGGCTGATCATCTTTTAATTGAATGTAAGTGTCTACATGTTTTTTAAATAAATATCGCTTGAAGATAATGCACTATTTGGAGCATTTTATTCCTTCTCCTATGTTGGGCACTGTGGGGTGATTCTTTGGAGAGAGGATTGATGGTACACCCAGTCTGTTGCAAAATCTGTCTGGAGACCGGATAACATCTTCCCTGTGGAGGCCTTACAGTTTAACCCTAACCTTACGCCTGTTTGACCCTCTGTGACGGGGGGTCATTGATCTGCGGTAAGCGGCCATCTTTTTCACGATTTGGTGGTGGTGTGATACATAGCTTTGAAGTATTTGGCACAAGAAGTGGATATTCTGAATTCTGCACGGGAGCACGAACATTTGAACTTTATTGGTTTTTGTTTTTGTTTGTTTTTTGGTTCTTTGCTCTTGCTTTTGTTTTTGGTTACAAAAGCATCCATTATCTTCTTTTTATTATTGGGGCAACCCTTTTTTGGCCTGATTGGCCTATTTATGAACTCATGAATATATATGTCACATATAATTTGTGTATCACTGGGTGTTGATTTATGTTATTGATTCACTTTATATATATTGTATACACCTATTTTTATATATGATCATGTAGTATATGATATGCACTTTAATGTGACTTCTCCTTAGACGTCTATTCACTTTTTGACTTTTTTGTAGTTAGGTCTGTGCAGCTTTTTCTTTTTCCTACAACTCTTTTACCGTCTGTATATGGTATAGTTGCTGCAGCCGTATATGGTTTAAATTACCAATTTAGGGATTTAAGGTTTATCTGTTTTCTTTCTATTTCATTTTTGACCTATAGCGCAGTTTCTTGCCCCTTTTCTTTTCTAACTTACATATAAGCCTTTAAAATTAGCACTTTTGATTTTTCATGTTCGCGTCCCATAGACTATAACGGTGTTCACGTGTTCACATAAATGTTTTGCCTGCTTGCATGTTTTGCTGCGAACTGAATTAGGATGTGTTTGGCTCATTCCTATTGGTAAGTATGGGGGTACAAAGATATGGAGTAATATTTACTTTACTAATCACTCCCATAGGATCCTTCTATTCAGGCTACCAGTGAACCCTCCTCTCTAAAGCCCCATACACACGCTCGGATTATCCGAGGACCAGGTCCGTCGGATCATGTCCGTCATACTTTGTCCGATGTTGGTTTTGCGTACACACGGTCGGACAAAGTTGTCGGAAAATCCGATCATTCTGAACGTGGTGACGTTTGTTGCCTACAACGGGACTACGTAGAGGCTAGTAGCCAATAGCTTTGGTCTTGTAATGTGATCTGAGCATGCGTAGCACTTTGTCCGTCGGACAACCGTACACACGATCGGATTTGGTGTGATCGGACTGTGTTGTCGGAAAATCTATCCAGCAGGAGATAGGACTTTGTCCGTCGGACAATCCGACGTACACTGTCCGATGGTGCCTACACACGGTCTGATTTTTCAACAACATTGTCCGATCGGACAGAGTCCATGCAAAAATCCGACCGTGTGTATGGGGCTTAAGACATTCCTGGCCAACAGTCACACACTTGCCTCTTTCACATACAAACCTGGATTAATAGCTGAGGGACCGACTAAAGTATTGGTGGTTAAAGCAGAGTTCCACCCAAAAGTGGAACTTCCGCTCGTTGTACTCCTTTCCCCTTCAGGTGCCACAGTTGGCACCTTTCAGGAGGGGGGGCAGGATACCTCTCTTTCACAGGTATCCTGGTCTCACTTCCAGGAGCCTCAGCTACGGGTATTGACGTCAACGCCTGGGCTCCCTCCTCCTTCCCCGGCCGTCGGGCCAGTAGGAGAGAGGAACGGAGCCTCATGCATGCACAGTAGTAGTAGTTCCCTTACTCGCTATGGAGGCGGTATGCACCCGACAGCTGATGGAAATATCAGCTGCAGTGCTGACATCGCTGGACTCCAGGACAGGTAAGTGTCGGATTATTAAAAGTCAGCAGCTGCAGTATGTGCAGCTGCTGGCTTTTAATTTTTGCAGCGGTGTGCGGACCTCCGCTTTAACATATAACTAAAGGAAAATTTTTTTTAACGTTTTTGTATAGAGTGGAGATGGATTAGAACTCTTGTTAGGTCTTTATTACCGTCTGTACCCTCTCTATTTGTCCTGTTTACTATTATCAATTAAACAGATAGGAAAAAAATAAAAAATGTTGGGTTGACACCAGAACAGAAATAGAGAGGGAATCTTCCAATGGGGACACTACTTCTGGCGTCCATGGTGACACCTCCTCCTCTCACTCTCTGTTTTGACTATGAGACAGGAAGTGAAGGGAAATCTCCCCATTGGGACATAGATGGTAAAAAAAAAAATGGGGGTTATAACTCTCCCATACTCTATCCAAAATGTAAAAAAAAAAAGGTTTACCTTTAATTTTACTTTTCATTTTTGTATTACATCCTCTTCAGCTCCCCATAGACCAAACAATTGCTGTAGTGCAGTGGGACTCCATTGCAAGGGATTTTATTTTCTACATCCCAGATGCATCCCAAACTATGCAATTTTGGGGGATTAAATTTGAAGAAAATTAGAAGAGAGAATACAATTATGTATTATACAGTGCCTTGAAAAAGTATTTATACCCCTTGAAATTTTCCACATTTTGTCATGTTACAACCAAAAAAAGTAAATGTATTTTATTTATTCACAAAGTGGAACATAATTGTGAAGTGGAAGGAAAATGATAAATGGTTTTCAAAATATTTTACAAATAAATATGTGAAAAGTGTGGCGTGCCTTTGTATTCAGCACCCTTCACTCTGATACCCCTAACTAAAATCTAGTGGAACCAATTGCCTTCAGAAGTCACCTAATTAGTAAATAGAATCCACCTGTGTGTATTTAATCTCAGTATAAATACAGCTGTTCTGGGAAGCCCTCAGAGGTTTGTTAGAGAACCCTAGTGAACAAACAGCATCATGAAGGCCAAGGAACACACCAGACAGATCAGGGATAACGTTGTGGATAAGTTTAAAGCAGCGTTAGGTTAGAAAAAAATATGACAACATCTCACAGAGCACTGTTCAATCCATCATTCAAAAATGGAAAGAGCATGGTACAACTGCAAACCTACCAAGACATGGCCATTCACCTAAACTGACAGGCCAGGAAAGGAGATCATTAATCAGAGAATCAGCCAAGAGGCCCATGGTAACTCTGGAGGAGCTGCAGAGATCCACAGCTCAAGTAGGAGAATCTGTCCACAACTATTAATCATGCACTCCACAAATCTGGCCTTTATGAAAGAGTGGAAAGAAGAAAGACATTGTTGAAAAAAGCCATAAGAAGTCCCGTTTGCAGTTTGCAAAAAGCTATGTGGAGGACACAGCAAACATGTGGAAGAAGGTGCACTGGTCAGACAATTGAACTTTTTGGCCTAAAATCAAAAATGCTATGTGTGGCGGAAAACACTGCACATCACCCTGAACACACCATATCAACTGTGAAACATGGTGATGGAAGCATCATGTTGTGGTAATGCTTTTCTTCAGCAGGGACAGGGAAGCTGGTCAGAGTCGATGGGAAGATGGATGGAGACAAATATAGGGCAATCTTAGAAGAAAACCTGTTATGCTGCATACACACGACCGGTTTTCCCGTCGGAATAAACTCTGAAGGTTTTTCCGACGGAGTTAGGACGGAGTTCCGCTGAAACTGCCTTGCCTACACACAATCACACCAAAGTCCGGCCGTCTAGAACGCGGTGATGTACAACACATACGACGGGACTAGAAAAAGGAAGTTCAATAGCCAGTAGCCAATAGCTGCCCTCTTGTACTTGCTTCAGAGCATGTGTGTCGTTTTTGGTCCGTGGAACAGCAGACTGCAGGTTTTGCACAGAGCAGCCTCAATCTTCCTCTAATGGGGTCCCCCTCCAGCGCTCCTCCTTTTCGGCTTGTGCCCCCATAGAAAGATGCTTGCTATGGGGTCACTTGTGCATTCTCACTCTCGAGGTGGTACTGTGTGTCCATTGACACAAAGAGTGTGGCTTGGCCCCGCCACCCTCTCTCTCCTTACTGACTGTGATTGACAACAGCGGGAGCCTATGACTCCCGCTGCTGCTTCTCTGTCCAGTGAAGAGAGAGAGAGCCTAGGAAGCTGCTGCTCTCATACATGTCACTGAATCAAGATCAGGCTCAGATAAGTATTTAGAGGGGGGCTGGGGGAAGCTGCATGTTTTTTACTTTAACGAATAGAATGCATTAAGGTAAATAACCTTCTTCCTTTAGAACCACTTTAGGCCATTGAGAAGTGTGCATATCCATCATAACCCACAGCAAGAAGATTTGAGGATGAGGTCAGTCACATTAACTAAAATGTAGTTGTTAGGTGTTTCTGCACATTGACTATTACAGTCGCACTTTGCATTTTCAGTTGGTGCTTTAATAGGTAAATGGTTTAAAATAAAACAAAGAAATAAATTAAATGTAAAAAAGAAACAAAGAAAATCGAGTAAAAAAGACAACGGAAGACCAAAATTGATGAAATGCAAATGAGCTGTTGCTCTGACAGCTGGCTGCTTCAGCATGACATCTTTGATGAATGGTCCCTAAAACACGAGCAGGCATCAAGCTCCAATTCTGTGTCAGTCTGGCAAAAACGGGAGCATTACTGGATGCTTCCTTTAATTAATGCCACACTCTTGCATTAGTCAGGACAATGGCGATAAATGGAAAAAGAACTGATATCACTGGTAATATCTGAAATCTTTCAACCCTGAAGCTAGGCTGTTTTAGCCAAAAGCCATGCTATCGTCTAATGTTTAATTGTATTTGTAATGTAGCAGCGCACCATGACAAAACGGAACAGATAATGCAGTCAGCTCCAGGTGCTCCGGTGATAAATGAGTCTAAGTGTGGCACCAGAGGAAAACACAATGTAACACAATGTAACCAAAGACAAAGAGAGCCCACTGGATGCTGCTCAGAGATAGCAGTGACCAGTGTGCATAGACGAGGCCTTTCCATATAAGCTAAACCGGAGATCCTTCAAAATACGATGCTCCGATCACTAGCTGTGCAATACTGGCTATGTACAAAGATTTTATACATTTCTTTTCCTATTGGCTTCCAATGCTTCTTGGAATGCCAGTGCAGGGCTGTATACACACTACAGCACTTTTTGTTCAGATTCTGTTGCATATGATTGCAGTTTTTCTTTTTAACCACTTCAATAAAGGGCACTTTCACCCCCTTCCTGCCCAGGCCAATTTTCAGCCTTTAATACTGTCACACTTTGAATGGCAATTGCGCGATCATGCAACACTGTACCCATATGATATTTTTATAATTTTTTATTTAATTTCAATATTTCTTTATTGATATTTTCATTAAAATGAACAGGTAATACATTTGTTACATCAAGTCAGATGCTCCGATTGGAGCAAGTTAAACCAGAAATAAAGTTAATTCCATGGAGGTATAACCAAACTTATAAAATGTAGATTAAACAGAGGCAAAATATACAAACATTGTTGACTCCAGATGGGTGGGGCACCAGCTATGTAAGCAGTTGTGCTGTATATAAGTAGGAGGGAGGAGTAGAAGAGAAGGGGATATGGACACAGGAAGAATTTGTGGCATAAGGAGAGCTTCAGGTAGTTACAGTACATTTTGGGTGTGTGCCAAGATGACCATTGATGCAGAAACTTTTCCATACTTAAGTTTTGTCTACAAACTAGTCTCTCCATCTCGCACTGATGGTTCAGGTCAGCAATTGTACTGGAGATGGATGGGGGCTCTGTCGTTTTCAAAAGTTTAGGTGTATTATTACCACCCGTAATCTGGGGGGAATTTCTCTATCCCAAGATGAAGCAATGCTAGCGAAGGGTTAGGGACCTTAGCAGATTGTCATATTGCGGAGACCAGAGCAAATATTAGTTTTCAGTATGAAATTATGGATCTACAAAACCGCAGGATGTGAGCTATGGTTCCAGTACTTCCACAGGACCTCCAACAAGTAGTAGGATGTCCTGGGAAGAATTTTGAAAGCCGGTAGGTATGGTATGATTCCCAGTGGTTAGAGCAGTGGGAAGCAGTGAAGGTGCGTTTGAAGGCTTGTGACCACATGTCAGGGGTGGCACTAATATTTAGTTCCTCGACCCATTTTGAGAGGGAGGTGAGTTGGGATTAGGGACGATTGTCACTGAGGGCTGAGTACATTGTGGCAATACTGTGTTTTGGGTAACTTGTACAAGTGTAAAAGTTGTGAAGTGGTTCAGGTGTCTTGGTCCCGGTGGGAATTTTTGAAGCTTTTCGAAAGTGGGAAACCCTCATATAAAGATATCAGTTTGAGGCAGGTTGTATTCAGTTTGGAGATCTGCAAAGGTTTTTAGAGTGTCTTTTTTGATATGTTATTAAGTATGTTTTTCTGGCAGTGTTGTACTTTAACCGCTTCCTGCCCACCGGCTATCATATGACGTCCTTGAATTTGAGTGGGGATATCTGAATGATCCCTGCAGTTACAGACACCATTCAGATATCTTCTTTTTCAGCCGGCGATTCCCTACACCATGGGAATGATCATAGCAGCTGTTCAGCCACTTGATCGTTCTTACGGGTGGTGAGAGGGGACATCCCCCCCTCACGTCACCCTTCGGTGCTTCTTCGAGCTCGCCACTACCATCGGTGAGCTGGCCCCGGATGCTGACCATAGAGATTTTCGGCATACCAGATGTTCCCCAGAGTCTCTATGATCGTTTGGAGGCTGGGCACAATGTTATGATGTCACGCCCGGCCTCTGCATTCGCAAAAACTACGCCGCCTCGGCTGGGAAGCTGAGATTGTTTTACATTTTTTTATTTCAGGCTTCCCAGCCTAGAGGTGAGATGTGGGGACTTATTGACCCCATGTCTCACTGTAAAGAAGACCTGTCATGCTTATTCCTATTACAAGGGATGTTTACAAAAAAGAAATGTAAATAAAAAAGTTTTAAACTAGAAAAATAAAAGTAAAATTGACAATAAAAAAAAATGCAGAAGCAAGTGCATACTTAAGTCAATTCCACATATGTAAACTGTGTTCAAATCATACATGTGAGGTATCGCCGCGCATGTTAGAGCAAGAGCAATAATTCTAGCCCTACATCTCCTCTGTAACTCAAAGCATGTAACCAGTAAAAAATTTAAAACGTCAGCTATGGGGATTTTTAAGTACCGAAGTTTGGCGCCATTTCACTAGAGTGTGTCATTTTTAAGTGTGACATGTTAGGTATCTATTTACTCGGCATAATATCATCTTTCACATTATGCAAAATAATTGGGCTAACTTTACTGTTTTGTTTTATTTTAACCACTTGCTTACTGGGCACTTACTCCTATCCAGACCAATTTTCAGCTTTCAGCGCTGTCGCATTTTGAATGACAATTGCGTGGTCATACAACACTGTACCCAAATGAATGAATTTTTATAATTTTTCCCCCAAAAAGAGCTTTCTTTTGGTGGTATTTGATCACCTATGCGATTTTTACTTTTTGTTAAAAAAAAAATTTAAAGACCGAATTAAAAAAAATATATATATATTTTTAATTTTGTTATAAAAATTTTAAATGGGTAATTTTTGTCCGTCAATGATGAAAGCTGATGAGGCGGCAGTGATGGGCACCGATAGGTGGCAGTGATGGGCACTGATAAGTGGCAGTGATGGGCACTGATGGGTTACACTGATAGGCAGCACTTTTAGGTGGCACTGATTTCAGCACTGGTGGGCATTGATAGGTGGCACTTGTGGGCATTGACAGGTGGCACTTGTGGGCATTGACAGACGGCACTTGTGGGCATTGACAGGTGGCACTTATGGGCATTGACAGGTGGCACTTGTGGGCATTACATGAGGCATAAGTGCTTTTGTTTTCATCATGTGATCATCACGGTAAGGGACACGCCCCTTACTCGGATCGCTGATCACCTGAGTCTCAGTGACTCGGTGATCACAGCGCGCTCCGCACGTGCCCTACAGGGAGCGTGCACAGGGGAGAACGTCATATGACGGCCTCCCAGGAATTGAGATCCGCTCTGTGGCCATCATTCGGCCATAGCGCGGATGTAAAGTGGTTAAAGCATGAAGCAGTTTTTTTTACAAAAACAATGCGTTTGAAAAATTGCTGCACAAATGCCGCGCAAGATAAAAAGTTGCAACAACTGCTATTTTACTCTCTATGGTCTCTGCTAAAAAAAAAAAATATATAATCTTTGGGGTTCTGTGTAATTTTCTAGCAAAAACATTATGATTTTTAGGAGAGAGACATGTCAGAATTGGCCTGGTAGGGAAGTGGTTAAGATTTGACAAGTGTATTGTTAGTGCTTTGAGGGGGATCTGTAGAATATGAGATGGGTGAGCTATTGAAGTTGTCCAGGTGAATTTTTTCCAGGCTGTCAGTGAGGCTGTAATTGGTGGGGAAGCAGTCATTGTGTTGGGGGGAAAACCAGCAGAAGTAAGCAGGAGGATGTCAAGCAGGTTGTTAGGTAGGTAGGATGATTCCATGATAGACAAGGTTTTATTTGGGGTTGGGTACCACAAGTAGTAGAGCTGGTCCAGAATAGAAGCATAATAGTAGGTTAAGATGTGAGGGAGACTCACTCCTCCTCGTTTATGGTGTCTAGTTAGGATGTGGTGAGACCATCTGGGAGGTTTAGTGTCTGTCAGGGCTGGGCTCAGACCTTCCTTCTGCAGAAATTCCTTCCTCCACTGAGTCTGGCTGCATCCATTTTAACTGTGGGCAACTGAAGCTGTTGCCTGTTTACTTCCTGGATTTACAGAGGCACACCTCCAGTTCTGCAGGCCTGCAACTCTCATTGGCCCTCTTATGACTCATCCCCCCTCCCTTCTGGCAAACTATCATGAGAGTGAGCGATAAATCTCTGCATGATGTCATAAGCCTAGGCTTTTTACCAGACAAGAAAAAGGGAGTGGGCTGTATAAGGTATTTACTGGCAGAAAAAAAAATGTTCACTATCCAAAGTTAAAACAACAAGGACAGAAGATTTAATAGATGGAAAGTTGAAAAAATGGCTGAAGGTCCGCTTTAAAGCATGGCCATATTGCACACCATTTTAGCATGCCTTAAGTGCTAATTAGCATGCATTAGGTGTCATTGCTGCTTGATAAATCAGGGCCATTGCAAGAAATTTAAATGCAAGCTAGGAGCTAAAGTGTTTTCTCAAATTTTAAACATGTGGGTATATCACACAGGGAGTACATTAAGACACACACCACACACAAAAAAAGCATGCAAGCACATGGCGAGCAAATACTTTTATTTTTTCTAAAATGTTATTAAAGTGAACCTTGCACCTAAATGCAATGTTTGCTTATTTAAATTCCACCTCCCCCTCCCACCTCATTAAACCATAAGGAAAAAAACCTGGATAAAATTTAGAAAATCTACTTGCCTAGTGAGATTTTGGGAACCATAGAGATCCTAAATCTAGTAAGAAGATGCTCCAACATTCCCAATCTCTTGGGATTTTGGGGACTTCTCAGATTCTTGACAGAAGCACCATGACTCCAGCCACTATAGGTGGAAGCTGGGTGTAAGGTAAGTATATTTGGTAACTTGTGTCCACTTGTTTTTGTTTTTATAGCTTTTGATGTAGCAATTTTACAGGGGGAAGGAGGCAGTGTTGAACAGGCAGACCTTGCATTTTGGTGTCCTATAGGAATCTTGAAGCTTTATTCGCCTGTTCTGTTCTGGTTCATGCCACCATGCACTGCACAGCAACACATGCTTAATGTGCTGAGGCATTTTACAGCAGAGTACCGCAACATAAATCCACAAAAAATATATAAGTCCCAAAAGAATATTTCAACAATGTCAAATTTTTTTTTTTTCTTTTTTTTTTTAGTTCAATGAAAATGATGACGTGATGAATAAACATGCAAAAGCAAATAAAACACCCAGTGTTTTCACTCTTCAACATATTTCCAACCAGATAAATCTTGTCTCCGCCTTGCTTTTCAAGCCTACTGAAGAAGCCCAATCATTGTGTGCAAAGCGTCTAGGGAGGAGCTGTGCTTTTAACGTCACGCTGGGACAGCGTCACACTTGGTGGTGAGCTGCCTGGGGAGATTGTTTCAAAGTGCTACTGTTTTTATGATCTTGTAAGTGGATTTTAGAGCCGGTATTTTAATAAAGTTGTTATACAGAGTACACAATGTTTATGCCCCTTTTTGCCTTATATATGAGCTGAACAAGAGGAGTCGCTCAGGCAGTGGACTGGGTCACTGAGAAGCAAGGAGGAGACGAGATTTATCTGGTTGGGAATATGTTGATTGAGCGAGTTGTTTAATGCATTGAGGTGAGCAGGCATTTTGTCTGGTGGAGGAGCTGCACCTGTGCATGAAGAGTGAAAACGCTGGATATTTTATAGGCTTTTGCATGCTTATTCATCAGTGTCACTGAACTTAAAAAGAAAAATGTGTGAACATGTGGACACATTCATATTGTTGAAATATTCTTTTGGGACTTATTTAGTTATTTATTTAATTCAGTTACTTATATAGCGCCGTCAATTTACTCTGTGCTTTACATATACATTGCATATTCACATCAGTCCCTATCCTCAATATATTTTTTTGCGGATTCATGTTGCGCTACGCTGTATTCATTTCAGATTAATATTTTGGTGTTGTGAAAACACTGAACAGTGTTTAGCTGAGCAACACATTATTGATTTATATTTCACTTAATTGTTTGCGCTGATTGTATTTATTTATATATTTTACAGCAGAATGTAAAATATATAATCCTTTAAACTGAATGGACTGTCGAGCACCTCAATGCATAAAAACATTAGAACATGCTCATATTGTGATTCATTTGGGAGCCATTTAAAATGAATGGCACCACAACACATCAACAGGCATGTGTGAACTAGCCCTACATCTAAATAATATATTCAAGAGAGTGTAAGATATGTTATCTATAAGCCTACATTACTGTTACTTTGTGAAAGCTGGACTTACAGTACTGTAATCATAAACCTACATATAATAAATATATGTAGCATTGCCCTACCCCAGAGGCATTCGAGAGACCCCCAGAGACAGTCCTGAAAAGTCCAGTCTATTAACACCTAAATCGAACGATAGATAGATAGATAGATAGATAGATATATAGATAGATAGATAGATAGATAGATAGATAGATTTTTTTATTGTTTTTACATGTGACACATATGTAATGTATGAGATGGTTTAGTCTCATGGAGATCAAAAGGAATGGTGTGATTGATGCATAGAATGCGTACTCACTGTTACCGTTGGGTAAGGTGAATCGGTTGGGTGATCCTTCTTGTAGAGTGTCATGAGGATGAGAGTTCGATGATGCCTCGTATTTCGGACGTAGACGATAAGCTTGAGACTCCGAGAACAAAAACAAAAGTAGAAAAAGAAAAGAAAGCCAAAAGTCAGAAACAAAACTTGTACAATACCATTTCAACTTGGTATAACAAACCATAGGCTTAGGGTGGGTAGTACCCGCGTGCAGCATCTGCTGCTCAGAAAGTTGGGGGTGAAAAGTTCAGGCCTAGCGGGTGTTCCAGCTCCCCGCTGAGGATATTTAAAGACCTTGTGACATTATTTTCACATGTGTGGACTGGCGTTCCCTTATGTTGCTCTCTGCCAGTCTGGGCTGTTTGAGCGTCGGTTGTTATTCCCTGTGTTGTCATCGTTAGTGTCTGGAAGAATTTTCCATTCTTTCAGTAGGGACATACCTTTTTCCAGGGACTCCACAATATATGTTCGGTCCTGTTTGGTGATCGTGATTTTGGTGGGGTAACCCCACCGGTAGGAGATACTGTGGTTCCTAAGAACCTTCGTTATAGTGTTTAAATTTCTTCTCTTTTGTAAAGTATGCTGAGATAGATCAGCGTAGAACTGTAGGTGCTGATATTGGGGTGGGATGTGCTCCTGTTTCCTCATTTGCTGCATGAGCTGCTCTTTTGCGTGGTAGAAATGCATACGGAGAATCACATCTCTGGGGATTTTTTCTGGCAAGTGCGTGGGTTTGGGCAGACGGTGTATCCTGTCAATGGTGATTTCCATGGCGGAGAGGTCAGGCAGGAGGGATGTAAAAAGGTCAGTCGTGTATGAACGCAGGTCTTGTGGCAGGATTGACTCGGGGATCCCCCTAATTTTGAGGTTGTTCCTCCTGGATCTGTCCTCAATGTCTGCCAGCTTGTTCCTCACCCAGGCTGACTCCTCATCTTTCTCTTCATGCGCATCCACCAAGTCATTTATGGTGGAGGCAAACTCTCCCATCTTGCCTTCTATGTGATCAACTCTGGGTTCTACTGCATTCAATTCCCCACTGAATCTATGCATACAGCTCATCATGTCAGCCTGAAGTGTGCTCCTCAAAGAAACCAACATGTCCTTAAGTACAGTGTCCAGTACAGGCTGATTAGTGGTGGGGTAGTTAGTGATGGAGTCATGGAGCTCTCTGGTGTCATCCTCTGAGTCTAACACAGGGCTCAGTGCTAGGCTGCATCCGTTGCCATCCAGCTTCATTTTGGCTTTTGCTGGGCTCCCTGATGGGGAGGGTAATGGTGGGGAGGTTTGGCCGTTATAGGAGGTATTATTTGCTGGGGATGAGGTGATATTATGGTGTTTGGGCTTCCCTGCATTGGGTAGTGTGGGCGGCGGGCCGGCGCCATCTTGCCTACCTCTATGATGCGGTTGCAAGAAGAAGTCCGTCATCCGTTGGGGCTTAGAAAAGCCTTTTCTCTTGCCCATCATGTTCCGGTGGTGTGCCCCGACCGGAACGCCAGGTGAAGGGACCGAAAACGGGGTCCTTTTAGCCGCTATGTGCCGTTTTCTGAGCGGGGAAGCTGGAGCTCTGGAATCAGGCTTCCATTCAGTTCCGCTGCAGGCCACGCCCCCAGATTTTTTTATTGTATCGCACTGAACACTTAAGAGAATGTTTGACTTACTAGGGAGGATATACTAATGAAATTGAGAATGTTTACTTAAAAATTGTGTGAATATTCACTTATGTTTCTAGTAACTGGATAATTGAAGTGAATCCTCACACAACTTGTTAATATTGTGAATACTCTCAGCTCCCTTAGTAAATCAGCCTTTCTGAAACCAATGCTAACAGCTTTTTTGTCCCCATAGACTAAAATAAAAAGATATATATATACAGTTTATGAAATTAAGTTAATAATACAGTAAAATTAAATAAAGTTACTTATGGAGTAAAACCTTTGGAAAAAAAAACACACACTCACAAATATGTCAGTAGCTATTCCTTCTGCTTATTAGCGTGGGTGTCACCAAGCAACAATGTAACAATTATAAAATGTGGTAACTTAAAGTGATTGTAAACCCTTACAGACCACTTTTTGCTACAGGTAAGCCTATAATAAGGCTTACTTGTAGCTACGCAGGATATCTCCTAAACCTGCACGGTTTAGGAGATATCCCCTGTATTTGCATGTGCCAACGTCATTGGCACATGCGCACTGAAGCAATGGCACGTACGTGCCGTTTGCTTCAGTGAGTGTACCATTACTAGCGTCTCCCGCGCGTATGCGCTGGAGTGATGTCATCGTGGCCCCGGCCAATCACAGCACCGGAGCCGCGATACCCAGAAGTAACCCCCGGGAGTGATGTCCCTGGCCGGTGCTGTATACGGTCACTGCAGCGAGGTCTTCAATCTCAGGGGAGTATTACATAATGAGCTAGTATGCTGTGCATAATAGCTCATTATGCCTTTGTCTTGCAGGTGTTAGTTTTTTTTTTTTTTTTTTTTTTTGTTTCAAAGTGGGTTTACAACAACTTTAAGCACTAATATGAAATATGTGAATGATTAATTTAAATGAAAAACAGCTGCAACTATTCAAATGTGTTCTGACACCACATAAAATATATATAATAACAAAAATAATAGTGCGCTAGATTTCAAAATGACTAATTAACAATATCCTCCAGTGAATAAGTGACACACTATATTATACATGCACAATAATAAACAAACAAGCTCAGTGGTTCTCTGATTGATATGCCCAGTTTTATCTACGCTCTGGTGAGTGCATCCCCAAAGGGGAATTCCCCCAGCACGTGGTGATAAGAATTGGTGTCGGGAGGAAGTCACATCTCTATATCACAGAGAAGAATTATTTTAAACTGCACTGCATACAGGATTTATTCATGATTTGACGGATTTTTATGATTTTCTGATGAACTTTTAAATCATATAAGCGCTGCTGCAATATTTATGGAGCCAACATACCTTTTTGAGGACTCATTTTAAATATTGCCATATCACTACTATTGTTTTACCATACAGTGGCTGCTTTTACAGGTGCATCGCACACATTTTATTGCATTTTATTGTATCCATATCCCATTATATTTATATATTTATTTATTTTTATTATATATATATATATTTATAAGCTTTAAAAGTTCCAATCCACAAGCGCGGAGAGATAGATCCAAGGGGACGGCAATTTATTGGGCTCTATCCATACACCATATACTATACATTTATCTCTGCAGCCATGGATGTTTTAAAGTTTTTGAGTAATCGTCATATAGATATGGACGCCTTATTCACAAATCATGAACCCACCCCAAGTGAAGTTAATTATAATGGAGCCATGGCATCTTTGAGTAATACCCTTGAAAAACAGGTTAGAGCATGGTGGGACATATTTACTATGGAATACTATATAAGAGAAAGAATTATTATAAGGAGCCTGAGATGGGATGTGACCCCTCAGGATGGTCTTGATGACCCGGAGTCCAGCCAGGAATGGCTGGATTTCTTTAATGGGGTCGGATACAAGCTCCAAGAACTCATACTAGCACGCAAGAAAAAGAAAATGGCTAATATAGAGATAAAAATAAAAAACTTACAGAAAGAGCTAGAACCCATAAAAGACAGCCAACAGATTGTAGAATTTAATCTAAGAACCCAGAAAAAAATAGAAAAGGTAGATAGAGACACCCAAAGAAAGAAGATAAAAAAGTACCAGAGAGACCTTAATGATTTTAAAAATAACACTGTCTATTCTTGGCAACAGCATAACACACAAGGAACCAATCTAGGCCCCCAACATTCATTACCCCAAAGAATACAGCAGCACACCACCCCCGCGCGGGTACAAACAGAGCCCAACACACCTTGGACACAAAGAAATAGAGCACAGAACGAAATAGATTCTCCCGTGTATCACTCCACTCCTGTAAAAAGGGGCAGGGGAAAAGCCAGTACAAACAGAGGGAGATCCAATACTGGCCACCAGGGAGACAATCAATACAGAACTACCTACAATACTTATAATGCCCCGGCTTATAGTAGAAACCAACCACCATACCAACAGGACGGGTACAATGGGCAATACCAGCCACGTCCTTTTTTAGGGAGGGGGAGAGGGGGACAATGGAGGGGCCGAGGCTTCCAACCACGAAGAGGGAGACCCCCGGGTTACCCCCAGCCACCGTTCCACCAGCAAACCCACCCCCCACACAGGGACGACCAGGGGATAACACCCCAGGGAGACCCACAGGTATGGCCCCAAAGGGGAGAACGGGACTTACACGGTTATCAACGGGAAGAAAAACCAGAGGATGTAGGGCAGGACAGAGGGTCCAACAAAAGAAGGAGGGGCTCAGAGTAACTGGAATTTACAACCTAACACCAGTAGTATTATCTCATAAGGAGCTTAACATACTAAATTTGGGACTGAAATGTGGAATAAAAAAGCCAATCAATAAGTTTGATATATACATTGACATCCACAAATATGTGAGAAAACTAAACATAAAAAAACACTTTTTAGGGATCACACCCGGAATCAGACCTGCTGTGACCTACACCAATGGAGTTATAAGTAGTGGCCTTAAAAATAAATCCCTTTTTAATCCCCCAAATAATCCCAATCACCATATTGAAGTGTTCAAAGGATTGGTATTACAGGATTTAGAAAATATAAGGCCAAAAAAGGAAATAAATGTAAGACATATCAATGAGGGCATAGAAATGCTGGAGAAACGCAAAGATATAGTCATCCGACCGGCGGATAAAGGTGGAGGAGTGGTATTACTAACCAAAGAATATTATGAAAACCAGATTAAAAACATGCTGGCAGACTCCATCACATACAAAAAGCTGGACAAAGACCCAACTTTAGCATACAGGAACCAATTGGAGATATTGGTGAATATGGGGAGTGCAACCGGAGTACTATCAAACAAAGAGAAAAAATACTTGACGCCTATGAGTAGCAGAGTGCCCACGCTCTATACGTTACCGAAAATACACAAAGATCCAATAAATCCGCCCGCAAGACCAATAGTCAACAGTATTGAGTCGGTCTCCTCGAGGTTAGGTCAATATTTGGACACATTTCTTCAAACTAGTGTACAAAATACCAGATCGTACCTGAAGGACACTAAGAATTTTCTGAATCTACTAAATGATGTGGACCTCACCAATAAATCGCAGATCTGGCTTGTCACAGCAGACGTGTCATCGTTATACTCGATAATCCAACACGAGGATGCCCTACTAGCTTTAAACTGGGCCTTGAGTAAAAGAGACGATATCCCCCACAGTCAAAAAATATTTATTAGAAACAGTCTGGACTTTTGCCTTAGTCACAATTATTTTTGGTTTGGCAATACTTTCTATTCCCAGCAACGCGGAGTAGCTATGGGAGCTAAATTTGCGCCCAGTATTGCTAATTTATTTATGGCAGAGTGGGAGGATAAGACCATTTTTAATAAGCAACGGGCTGAACTAGTTTTTTATAAGCGTTTTATTGACGATCTGTTTTTTATATGGGCAGGAAATGAGGAGGATTTAAATGGGTTTTTAGAATTTTTAAATAAAAATGATCGGAATATTGTTTTAACATCTGACAGAAGCAAGGAGGAAATTAATTATCTGGATGTCACGGTATACAAAAAAGGCGACAAGCTTGAAACAAAAGTGTTTTTTAAAAAAAAAGACAGAAATAGTTACTTACCAGTTACAAGTGGACATCACCCTCAGTGGCTTAGAAACATACCGAAAGGACAAATTATGCGGGTACGTCGGAATTGCTCCGAGGACGAGATCTTCACCACCCAGGCAAAAGTACTAGCAGACAGGTTTATTACTAAAGGCTACGACCCAGACACCTTGGAAAAAGTGGTAGAAGAAGTGAGGATGATACCGAGAGCCACCTGTCTAGCAGAGAAAGTACAAAATGGGGACACCGCGCCACAGGAGTCGAACGAGATAATTAAGAGCACCACAAGTAAAGAATGGGGCTTTATTTCCGGATTCCATGCCCAGTATAGAGACGTCGAGAAGATATTCAAACAGCACTGGCATGTTTTAATGTTGGATAAAAAACTAAAAACAGAGCTACCACCAGCACCACAATTTATTTACAGGAAGGCCACCAATTTTGGAGATAAAATCGTACGGAAGATTTTAGACCCACCGAAACGACCACCGACATTTTGGGACCAAAACGGTTTTTTTGCCTGCAGAAGATGCAGGGCATGCAGAGAAGTGACTACCCCATGTAGATCCTTGAACACATTCATCTCTCCAGTCAATAATCAATCTTTTACGGTAGAACAATTTATTACCTGCAACACCACACATGTGGTATACGCATTAAAATGTCCATGTGGACTGATGTATATTGGAAGAACAAAGAGAAAGCTAAGGATACGAATTGCAGAACATATACATAACATAAAAATTGGATACAAGGACCATAATGTATCACTGCATTTTAAGCTAAAACACAACATGGATGCATCAGGTTTGCTTTTTTGGGGGGTTGAACATATCCAGCCCCATTGGAGAGGTATGAATCTAATACGAGAGCTTTCAAAACGCGAAACTCACTGGATCTACTCCACAGACGTTTTGGTGCCAAAGGGCTTGAATGTAGAGTTGGATATCAATTGCTTCATAAGTGACACATAAATAACCATAAATAACCCACAATAAGATATCCCTCAGCATACGTACATGACGCACTGAGATTGGAAGAATGGATAAGAAAACTTCCTTTATGATAGCCTTTATTACATAGTAGCCTTTTATTATTTTTTATTATGTTTTAAAGGAATCATATATATCCCTAACAGAGCATTTTATATCAATTTTAGCTAATTTTTATGAATTTTAGTTAAATATGCTCTTTTAGTCTATTCTGACCTCATTTTATGTGTTTTATGCGACTATATGCGATTTTATGCGATTTTTTGCAATTTTATGCGATTTTGTTGCAATTTTATGCGATTTTATGGAATCTCAAGGAATTTTAGTTTATTTCATTTTATCTTAATTAATTTATTCAAACCCAATGGTGGCAAACCAATTTCACCGCTCATCTCCAGAAAGAACTATTCAACTATTCCACTATATATATATTTTTTTTTCCAAAAATATATTTTTTTCCAAAAACATTTATTTCAAAATTCAATTGTAAAAAGACTATGTTTTTACAATACTTCAGTCTGATCAGCACGTGGGACATGCCTTTAAATTCCTGGTCACTAGGGTCATAGGTCACGGCAGGTCATGATTACCATGAGCTAAAATACAGAGGGTGTCCAACACCTTAGAACATATCTCCAGATACACACCTAATGTCCTCACCATCCATACCAATAACCACGGGCATTTTTAGGGTTAATAGGTTGCTAGACACAGAATAATTATTTAATTTAATTTAACTTATTTTTATTTTCTTTTTTATTTTTATTTTTTTTTTATTTTTATTTTAATTTAACTCAATTTAATTTTAAATCACAACATCTTTGCATGTGTATAGGAACCAAAGATGTTTAAGAATATACACATGCAGCGCCCTGAGTAGCTTTTTCTTTAAACAATGAATGTCTATCCTTATGTAAAACTAAGATGTTAGCTATGATATAATAATCATATCGCCAGAAAGTTATATGGATGCCGTTTTTATAATAGCCACCATACACAGGAAGATAAACGGCCGACCAATCGGCTCATGTTGCAATGCACTAAAGTTAGTAGCAACCGATATATGCACTAAAGTTAGTAGCAACCGATATATACACGCATATATCCATAATATAGGGGGTGGTATATATCAATATATGTAGAATTGTCATTCCCAGGGCCGGTATCTGCACACATAAATCCGTGCAACCGGCATTTAATATACTGACAGGCGATATGAGAACCTAGCATAGCAGGGTGAATAACATACTGCACAATATATTATGTATCAATATTACCAAGTAACAGATCATCATGTTCTCAAGCATGATAGATATAAAGTACTAGTGGTATGAGCTATCAAATGTTTAGGCTAGTTATGTAGATCAAAGTTTACATTGTGTGTAGACAGTATTCTATGAGTAGTATAGGCACTGATCTGATTGGCCGCATAAAAGGTCATTCAGGCTGGCGGCGATCCGGATTGGAGACAATCCGGGAGATGCCCTGATAAATGTAGCACTTCCTATGGCGAGGCCACACCCTCAGACGACGTCCGGAAGTGACGAAACGCGTCAGGGTCGTGGCCTCGCAGGAAGTGACGTTTTGCGGTCCAGAGTGCGCTCCAGCCAGCCCAGACACCAGGAAGTGGATGGGATACCTAGACACAGCGGTCTTTGGCGGTTTCCGGCGGACGGAAACCTTGCAGGCAGAGTGCAATTTCAACTTTTTATACAAATGTGATTGATTGATTTTATTCTGGTACGCATTTGACTGGGGGGAATGGGAATATAGAAATAAAACTGTGTTTACCAAACGATACTACGCTATCCGCAATACTTTATTTCTTCTATGCTGAATGCTGGTGGAGAGGAACTATACTGAGACACACAGGTGGAGGAAAAAGCGGACGCAGTAAGGAGGTTGCAGTGGCCAGTGGTTCTCTGATTGATATGCCCAGTTTTATCTACGCTCTGGTGAGTGCATCCCCAAAGGGGAATTCCCCCAGCACGTGGTGATAAGAATTGGTGTCGGGAGGAAGTCACATCTCTATATCACAGAGAAGAATTATTTTAAGCTGCACTGCATACAGGATTTATTCATGATTTGACGGATTTTTATGATTTTCTGATGAACTTTTAAATCATATAAGCGCTGCTGCAATATTTATGGAGCCAACATACCTTTTTGAGGACTCATTTTAAATATTGCCATATCACTACTATTGTTTTACCATACAGTGGCTGCTTTTACAGGTGCATCGCACACATTTTATTGCATTTTATTGTATCCATATCCCATTATATTTATATATTTATATTATTTATTTAATTTTTTATATATAGATATATTTTTATAAGCTTTAAAAAAAAGTTCCAAAAATCCACAAGCGCGGAGAGATAGATCCAAGGGGACGGCAATAATGACAATTTATTGTGTGTATCTGTAGTGCAACATCCCACATTTGGAAATCTGTCTGAATTAGTTCTGCTTCAAAGACTTTTTAATGTGTGTACATACTGTTGACTATTTATGTGCTTGCTCCACCATATAAATACTGCGTCTGAAGTCCAGAAGCTATAACTTTTTCTAATAAATAAGAGTGTTCCACAAGTGTGTCAGAATTCTCTGTTCCACCGTAAAACAAGTGGCCTCAGGCTGAATTCCACAACAAGGCAAAGCACAGTTTCCTTACTCAGAAAAAAATATATACTTTGAAATTTGAAATGGGACACCTAATTCTTGTCTGTTTTATTCAGTTTATTTGGTTTTAGATAAAACAGGAAGGAATTAGACACACAATAAAAAATACATACAAATAAAAACAGAGGTTTAAACCTTTTCACACTTTATATGAAACTAAGAAAAACGTTTTAGCTGAAGGTTAATTATATCTTGATAGGACAGTTCAGATCCCCGAGCAATATTTCATTGTCATATTTTTTAGAACTAATACATGTTAAGGGACAGGGGAGTGGCTTGCATCGGCATGTGAGTGGACACAACTCACAGAGATCCCGCTGTGAATCCTGTATTGATCTTTCCCTTTCTCTTTTCCCTGGATGATACAGACCCTGTTCCTTCACAGCCGGTTCCTAGCTGCACCTGTACCTGATCCTGTCTCTCTTAAAGCCGATGATGACCCGCAGAGGCAAGGAGGACGCAGTGGGCACGGTGGCCCTGGAGTCCCAAGAGGGCGCCCGCTCTCTCCCGCCATAGCGCACGCCACGAGGCACAGAGAAGCTGAAGGACAGAGGGGTAAGTCCACAAATAATAATAAACCCCCAGGGAAGGAACAGCCCAGAGACATGCTCTACTACATGCAGAAGCTGTTGGGAGCTGGCAGCTCCTCTCTCACTGATGCACATGCCTCGCTCTCTGATCCAGAGTTAGCAGAGTCTGAAGGGCTGGCTGCTCTGGATGACACAGTGCCTCTGGAGATATCCCCTGTCCCTACTCCTGATTTATTTAATATGCCATCAGATGATTCTGTACAACCCACGCTCAGTGATTTACTACAAGCGATGCACGGCCTTCGTGGGTGACCTTAAAGAGCATTTTGAGGGCATTAAAGAAATGGTCCCCTAAGCTTGAGGAAGGAGCGCGCCTGTTTTCTCATCCACAGTGCGCACACTCCTAAATGTCGTCGCTATTGCTAGTGACGTCACCGCGCTCGGCGCCTGAGTCTCACTGCAGACCGGAGCCAAGCCTCGGTCTCAGTCTGCACTTTCAGATAGGGAAATCCTGCTGGTCGGGACCTCGGATCTGGATGGAAGATAAACTCACAGGCAAACAAGGCTGGTTGATGCCACGCAAAGAGGACATTGTGCTGAAAATCTTCTACATTATATGTAAGTGGATGTATGCACCTGTATGTTTAATAAATGCAACTGTCTCTAATCCGGTGGCGCCTTTCTTGTTTCTTTTTACATTCCATTTGGAGTCCGCTCTCTACTTCCCCCTGAAGGCTTTCCCTGGAACATGGACTTGTTGCCAAAAACACACAGGTTTCCTGGAGATGACAGAAGCTGCTGTAGCATACTCTGCTCATCATCAGTGGCCATCAGTGCCACCTCATTGGTGCCACCTCATCAGTGCCCATCAGTGCCGCCTTATCAGTGCCCGTCAGAGCAACCATATTAGTGCCCATCATTGAAGGAGAAAACGTACTTATTTAAAAAAAAAAATTAACAGAAACAAAGAAAATTTTCGGTCTTTTTTTATTTGTTGCGCAAAAAATAAATACCGCAGAGGTGAAAAAAAAACACCAAAAGAAAGCTCTATTTGTGGGAACAAAATGATAAAAAATTTGTTTGGGTACAGTGTAGCATGACCGCGCAATTGTCATTCAAATTGCGACAGCGCTGAAAGCTGAAAATTAGCTTGGGCAGTGCCTGGTATTTAAGTGGTTAAAGGTTTGATTGATAAAGACACCTTGTAATTAGAGTTGAGCGGACACCTGGATGTTCGGGTTCGGCAGGTTCGGCCGAACTTCGGAAAAAAGTCCGGGTTCGGGACCGAACTTGACCCGAACTTGACCCCGAACTCCGAACCCATTGAAGTCAATGGGACCCAGACTTTTGAACACTAAAATGGCTGTAAAAAAGTCATGGAAAGGGCTAGAGGGCTGCAAATGGCAACAAAATGTTGTTAAGAGCATGGCAAGTGATCTGCAAACAAATGTGGATAGGGAAATAACTTAAAATAACATAAAAAATAAAAAATAAAAATAAAATGGCCCCCTTCTCAGCAGAAGAGGTACAGGAAGTCATTAAGAACCTCAGAAACTCAACGGCACGATGCCGTACATATGGTGGGAATGCCCCAGAATACGCACTTTCTGGAAAAAATTATTAACTTTCATCAGGAGACTGGATGGGAGACAATGTGAATGGAACCGGAGGCACTGTCAGCAACCCAATCTACTATCGCCTGTACTTGTCCTGGCCTCAACATTCGTACAGCCTCATTAGGCGCGCCAAAATACCGCTGCAGGCTCTGTCGCCTACTCGCACCTGAGGAAGGTGTTTCACTAGTGCGTGTAGCTGGCACAGATCGACCACGTCCTCTCCCTGCAACTGGAGCGCCACCAGCAGCACCACGACCCGGGCCACGTCCCCTTTTTGATGATCTCCTCATATTTTCAAAATGTATGATCTCGCCCTAAATGGGTGTTTTTGTAGCAGAATACACGTACAGTGTCTAAAGCGTTTATGAACACGCAGAAAATGCTATTGGGACAAAAAAAAACACTGCAAAATTAATTTTTTTTGCAATGTTTTTCCAATATCAGAATACACGTATAGTGTCGAAAGCGTTTATGAAAACGCAGAAAATGCTATTGGGAAGAAAAAAAACACAGCAAAATAAAAATTTTTTGCAATGTTTTTCCAATATCAGAATACACGGATAGTGTCTACAGCGTGTATGTATGAACACGCAGAAAATGCTATTGGGAAAAAAAAAAACACAGCAAAATTAAATTTTTTTGCAATGTTTTTCCAATATCAGAATACACGGATAGTGTCTACAGCGTGTATGTATGAACACGCAGAAAATGCTATTGGGAAAAAAAAAACACAGCAAAATTACATTTTTTTGCAATGTTTTTCCAATATCAGAATACACGGACAGTATGTAAAGCGTGTATGAACACGCAGAAAATGCTATTGGGGAAAAAAAAAAAACACAGCAAAATTATTTTTTTTTGCAATGTTTTTCCAATAGCAGAATACACACAGACTATGGTGTATCTTTTACTATATGCAGTGTTGGTCCTAATGGTGCACTGAGCTTGCAGGTAAAACTTTTATATTTTGTCTGGCACTGGCCTCATGGCACTGTTAAAAGACTGTGCACTGCACCCCAGCCAGGGTACAATTGATTTAGGAATCTCTTCAATAATTATCTCTGCCTCTTTCTTTTGCTTAATAAAGAAACTCCCTACTCTAGCTATCTAGATCGCTCACTGATCTAACTAATTAGAAGAAAATTAAAGGAATGTGGACTGACTGACTGACTGACTTTATCACACTAACTCCTAAAAATCCTCTCTCTCAGCAGCACAGGAACCTGTCTATAGCAGAATGACGCTGTGTGCTGTGTGTCTGGACTATATATAGAGGCTGGGTCACATGCTGCACTGGCCAATCACAGCCATGCCATTAGTAGGCATGGCTGTGATGGCTTCTAAGGGCACACTAGTGAAACTAGCGTCGATTAACTGCCCTGCAGCTGTTAAAAAGGCGCCAATACATCGCCGAACACCGGACCCGAACCCGAACTTACAGCCAACAGTTCGGGTTCGCTCAACCCTACTTGTAATACCTTATCAATCCTTTCCCCCATACCCCTACGTTCTATGCCTTGCCCAAGGTTCATCAAAACCTAAAATGTCCGCCAGGAAGACCTATCATTTCTGGTATAGGATCTCTATCTGAATGTGCAAGTAGATATGTAGATTAATTTCTCCTTCCATGTGTAACTAGTCTGCCGTCCTTTATTAAGGACACACCGGATCTACTTAGACATGTTGACGGTACTTATGTCCCTCTGGGCGCCCTGCTTCGTGTATCCCACCTGAACAGGGCGTCCTCATGGAAGAAGATACTCCTGGCCTTTCATTCGCTTCATCCTAGAGCTACTGTCCTTTATCTTAACCAAAAACGATTTTGTTTTTATGGACCAGCTGTATTTACAGGTGCAGGGTGTAGCCATGGGCACCTGCTGTGCTCCATCCTATGCTAACCTCTATCTGGGAGGATGGGAGAGAGAAGTTTTCACCAGCGATCAATATGTGCCCTGGCTCCCCTGCATCCTGTGTTGTTTCAGATATATTGATGACCTTCTGGTGATCTGGACCGACACAGAGAGGGACCTGCATAGGTTTATGGATCAATTGAACATTAATAGCTACAATCTTAAATTTACGTATTCAGTGAATGTGTCAGAAATATCTTTTCTTGATCTTAATATTTTAATTGATTCAGAACATCACCCCCAACATAGCATTATCTGCACTTCCAAGCTAGCTACTTATGCTGACACAGCATAATTATAGGTATATTATATCTATGTATGTGCATGAATGGCTATGCACGTGTATGTGTATATACAGTATCTCACAAAAGTGAGTACACCCCTCACATTTTTGTAAATATTTTATTATATCTTTTTATGTGACAACACTGAAGAAATGACACCTTGCTACAATGTAAAGTAGTGAGTGTACAGCTTGTATAACAGTATAAATTTGCTGTCCCCTTAAAATAACTCAACACACAGCCATTAATGTTTAAACCATTGGCAACAAAAGTGAGTACACCCCTAAGTGAAAATATCCAAATTGGGCCCTAAATGTCAATATTTTGTGTGGCCACCATTATTTTCCAGCACTGCCTTAACACTCTTGGGTATGGAGTTCACCAGAGCTTCACAGGTTGCCACTGGAGTCCTCTTCCACTCCTCCATGATGATGACATCATGGAGCTGGTGGATGTTAGAGACCTTGCGCTCTTCCACCTTCTGTTTGAGGATGCCCCACAGATGCTCAATAGGGTTTAGGTCTAGAGACATGCTTGGTCAGTCCATCACCTTTACCCTCATCTTCTTTAGCAAGGCAGTGGTTGTCTTCAAGGTGTGTGGGGGGTCTTTATCATATTGGAATACTGTCTTGCGGCCCAGTCTCCGAAGGGAGGGGATCATGCTCTGCTTAAGTATGTCACAGTACATGTTGGCATTCATGGTTCCCGCAATGAACTGTGGATACCCAGTGCCGGCAGCACTCATGCAGCCCCAGACCATGACACTCCCACCACCATGCTTGACTGTAGGCAAAACACACTTGTTGTTGCACTCCTCACCTGGTTGCTGCCACACATGCTTGACACCATCTGAACCAAATACATTTATTTTGGTCTCATCAGACTACAGGACATGGTTCCAGTAATCCATATCCTTAGTCTGCTTGTCTTAAGCAAACTGTTTGCGGGCTTTCTTGTGCATCATCTTTAAAAGAGGCTTCCTTCTGGGACGACAGTCATGCAGACCAATTTAATACAGTGTGCAGCGTATGGTCTGAGCACTGACAGGTTGACCCCCCATCCCTTCAACCTCTGCAGCAATGCTGGCAGCACTCATATGTCTATTTCCCAAAGACAACCTCTGGATATGACGCTGAGCACGTGCACTCAACTTCTTTTGGTCGGCCATGGCAAGGCCTGTTCTGAGTGGAACCTGTTAAACCACTGTATGGTCTTGGCCACCATACTGCAGCTCAGTTTCAGGGTCTTTATGTAGAGAAACATTTCTTATTTATAGATCCTCAGAGAGTTCTTTGCCATGAGGTGCCATATTGAACTTCCAGTGACCAGTATGAGAGACAGCTTCCCATTCACACCTGAGACCTTGTAACACTAACGAGTCACATGAGACCGGGAATTAAAAATGGCTAATTAGGCCCAATTTGGACATTTTCACTTAGGGGTGTACTCACTTTTGTTGCCAGCAGGTTAGACATTAATGGCTGTGTGTTGAGTTATTTGGAGGGGATAGCAAATATACACTGTTATACAAGCTGTACACTCACTATTTTACATTGTAGCAAAGTGTCATTTCTTCAGTGTTGTCACATGAAAAGATATAATAAAATATTTACAAAAATGTGAGCGGGTGTACTAACTTCTGTGAGATACTGTATTTATAATTTGTTTGTGCATTTGCCATATATAACACCCATGAAGCTAATATATTTTCCCTTATCCTATAGATATACTCCTCTCTATAGGGACCATTTGTCACTCATTGAGCCTGTATAACCAAATGCACCCCCTTGGGTATGTAACTCTATCAATGTTTTATACCTATATAAAGAAACTCTATTCTATTTTACCATATACTCACCACTCTGGATGGATGTTTTTTGAATATATCTGATTACAATCCTTTTTTCTTAAATAGACTATTATCATTTGTATCCTGTGCCTCTCAGCGGGCTCCTGTGCCCTCCGTGATGGGTCATCTTTCCTTGGGCCCTTGGCAATCCGACACCTCTTGGTAAGACAATTGAACATTGGGGGATTCACAACAGATGCTTTATTTGCAAAAAATGCTATTATATGTATACATAAAGTACTCATATCTGTTCACTGTATTTATACCTTGATAGTTATATGATAATCATCTTTCTACCATCTAAGTGTAGAAATCTCCTGAAGAAGCGGCTAATGTAAACCCACGAAAAACATGTAGAGCAACCAATATACAGATGGGTATCTATGTTCTAGTTGTCACGATCTGGTGCAACCTGGACCTGGGCTCACTGACAGGGGACCTTTTGGAGGAAGCTTTCCAGTCAGTTACTATATGCTCCCTCAATGAATCCCAGAAAGTTTCTCAATTATACATTCTGCTTAGATTGCACTATATCCCTGGGAACCTAACAAAATGGGTAGGCTCCCTGATCCATTGTTTGGAAAATGCAGAAGAGTTTCTGAGGATCTCATTCATCTCCTCTGGCGATGCCAAAAACGTCACAAATATTAGAGCGAGGTTCTTTCCACGCTCAACACGGTCTTCCCAACAAATTTTCCCTCTAAATCAAATTTTATGTTTGCTAGGAGTCCTTGAAGAGGTGATCCCAGAGGAGATGACAAGAGTAGCTTTTACCAGAGCTCAATTTTAAAGTTAGGAAGGTAATTCTCCTTGGCTGGAAGTCTGATATCCCACCCTCCATCAAAACCTGGAGGAATTATGTGGGAAATACTCATCTCATGAAGATATATATATATCAACATAGAGGTTCGGATGGGAAGATTTGAAAAACTTTAGGCCCTTTGGCTTGACACCCCGGAGCTGAGCCCTAAAGAACTTGTTATTATGAGATTACTGCATGGCCTTGATAGATAAGCATTACATTTAATGACCTTAGATGTACATGTATGGTCTGTGCTTTCTCTCCGGGCTATACTGTCTGAATAAATATTAATGGTTTCATACTGTATGTGTGATGTAATGTTTAATCGACTTATTTCATTCTGTTATGATGTGGTGCAACATAAACTCTTCCTACTAAATTACTGCATGTATAATGTTTCTCTGGAGTTATAATAGCTCACTGGTTTGCCTGTGAATTTTGTTTTTCTGCAATAAAACCTTTCCTGATAAAAAAAAATTATGAAATACATGTTAAGAAGTTATTTTTTCCTTTCTGCATAACAAAAATAGAGGTTTTCTTAAGTTCTGTATATATTACGAATACTGGAAAGAACTCATGTGTGGAAAATGTAAAAAAATAAAATAAATTAGCATTCAGAACAGGGAAAGAAACGGTCTTTTGAAATGAAAGTAGAAATAGCAGCTTGTGCAGATACCTTGTTATCACTTTTGAAAACAGGTAATTATCAGATATTTTCTTGCAATCCATGTACACAACAGGTCGTCATCATTCACATAAGCTTAGAGCAGAATGAACTATAAATAAAGCCTTGAGTGTAACACATATGTATTATAACATTATGACATTGACACTGTGAAGGCTGTTTGCAAAGAATCTGCAAAACAGGTTCTTTCTGATTTTCTTAGCAGGATTCAGATTTTTCATTTGGCCTTAATACCTTCTAATATACTGAGAAAGCAAAGAAGCACACATTCTTATGCCCCATACACACGCTCGGATTATCCGAGGACCAGGTCCGTCGGATCATGTCCGTCGTACTTTGTCCGATGTTGGTTTTGCGTACACACGGTCGGACAAAGTTGTCAGAAAATCCGATCATTCTGAACGTGGTGACGTTTGTTGCCTACGACGGGACTACGTAGAGGCTAGTAGCCAATAGCTTTGGTCTTGTAATGTGATCTGAGCATGCGTAGCACTTTGTCCGTCGGAATTCGCTACACACGATCGGATTTGGTGTGATCGGACTTTGTTGTCAAAAAATCTATCCAGCAGGAGATAGGACTTTGTCCGTTGGACAATCCGATGGAAACTGTCCGATGGTGCCTACACACGGTCGGAATTTCCGACAACATTGTCTGATAGGACAGAATCCATCGGAAAATCCGACCGTGTGTATGGGGCTTTAAAGTGCTGGTCATAAAATATTTCCTATTTGTGAAGATAACCTGGTAATACATTATTATTTCATTCCAGCCCGCAAACATACAAATGCACTCTATTGTCCATCTGGAATTATGTTTTTACTTCAGACCATGTATAGAATGTTTTCCATAGGTGTGCAAAGCCTATTGCATTTGGGTGTGCTCCCCAAAGCTCAAACATACATGCGTGTATGTGTGTGTGTGTGTATACAGTGTCTCACAAAAGTGAGTACAGCCCTCACATTTTTGTAAATATTTTATTATATCTTTTCATGTGACAACACTGAAGAAATTACACTTTGCTACAATGTAAAGTAGTGAGTGTACAGCTTGTATAACAGTGTGAATTTGCTGTCCACTCAAAATAACTCAACACACAGCCATTAATGTCTAAACCGCTGGCAACAAAAGTGAGTACACCCCTAAGTGAAAATGTTCAAATTGGGCCCAATTAGCCAGTCTCCCTCCCCGGTGTCATGTGACTTGTTAGTGTTACAAGGTCTCAGGTGTGAATGAGGATCAGGTGTGTTAAATTTGGTGTTATCACTCTCACTCTCTCATACTGGTCACTGGAAGTTCAACATGGCACCTCATGGCAAATGACTCTCTGAGGATCTTAAAAAAATAATTGCTGCTCTACACAAAGATGGCCTAGGCTATAAGAAGATTGCCAAGACCATGAAACTGAGCTACAGCATGGTGGCGAAGACCATACAGCAGTTTAACAGGACAGGTTCCACTCAGAACAGGCCTCGCCATGGTCGACCAAAGAAATTGAGTGCAGATGCTCAGTGTCATATTCAGAGGTTGTCTTTGGGAAATAGACATTTATGTGCTGCCAGCATTGCTGCAGAGGTTGAAGGGGTGGTGGGTCAGCCTGTCAGTGCTCAGACGATACGCCGCACACTGCATAAAATTGGTCTGCATGGCTGTCATCCCAGAAGGAAGCCTCTTCTAAAGAAAGCCTGCAAACAGTTTGCTGAAGACAAGCAATCTAAGGACATGGATTACTGGAACCATGTCCTGTGGTCTGATGCCTACAGCAAGCATGGTCTGGGGGTGCATAAGTGCTATCGGTACTGGAGAGCTACAGTTCATTGAGGGAACCATGAATGCCAACATGTACTGTGACATATTGAAGCAGAGCATGATCCCCTCAGGGGAGTATTCCAACCTTATAACGACCCCAAACACACCTCCAAGACGACCACTGCCTTGCTAAAGAAGCAAAGGGCAAAGGTGATGGACTGTCCAGGCATGTCCCCAGTCCTAAACCCTATTGAAAATCTGTGGGGCATCCTCAAAGGGAGTGGAAGAGGACTCCAGTGGCAACCTGTGAACTCCATGCCCAAGAGGGTTAAGGCAGTGCTGGAAAATAATGGCGGCCAGACAAAATATTGATACTTTGGGCCCAATTTGGACATTTTCACTTAGGGGTGTACTCACTTTTGTTGCCAGCGGTTTAGACATTAATGGCTGTGTTTTGAGTTATTTTGAGGGGACAGCAAATTTACACTGTTATACAAGCTGTACACTCACTATTTTACATTGAAGCAAAGTATAATTTCTTCAGTGTTGTCACATGAAAAGATATAATAAAATATTTTCAAAAATGTGAGGGGTGTATTCACTTTTGTGAGATACTGTATGTGTATATATATATATATATATATATATATATATATATATATATATATATATATATATATAACCTCTGCCCTACCTCTGGTGTCAGTTGGACAGAGTTTGGTGTCAATGGGACAGTGGATGGTGTCAGTCAGTCAGTAGAGCAGATGGTATCAGCAAGCCAGTGGACTTTCTTAATAGGCGTGAGAGACAGCCCCTGTCAGTGATGGATGGTGTGTATCTGCCACATAGAATCTGGAGATTCTTAAGGTAAATGGGTTGCAGTGAGAGGTCTGTAGGCAGCAAGGGGTTAAGTACTAGCCACACCTTGCTCCCCACCTGGGGTATAATATTGCCTTACCTGGGTTTAATCAGTGTGGTGCTAAGAGTGGAGAAGGCAGGCTGTGAGGGAACATGTCTACAGGACTGAAGCAGACACAGTGAGGTCTATCTATTAGCCAGGAGGCTTATATTCAGTGATGAACTTTTGCTTTGGACTATATTTTCTACCCCTGTGCGGGAAGCCTTTCTGTTTGCTTTATTTGCTGACCAAATATACATGGGCAGTAAGACCTTAACCTTGGATACGGCTGGATTACCTTTCTGAAAACTCTTCACTTGAAGTTAAAGCGGAAGTAAACCCATCGATTTAACAGTTTAAAAAAAAAGGCATGCCGTGAATGCTAACTGCACATTGGCTGTGCTCTCAACCAAACAGTCAAACCATCCAATGGCTGGTGTCATAACGGATCACATGTGCAGCACCGTGGCAGTTGAAGATTAAACAGAGGCAAAGATGGCAGCTTCCTTGGCTGAAAACGATAGGAGGGTTTACTTCCACTTTAATCGCCCACATAGGGCAGAGGATGGAATAAGTAGGGCAGAGATTGGAGCTAGTAGGGCAGTTGATATGGTCAGTAGTTTTTTGTTATTATATTATTATGTTTTTTCATTATTTTTCACAAATAACATTGGGGGCCTTTGGTGAAATATTAGGGGTCTAAACAGACCCACGATGTCTCACTTTTAAGAGAGCGAAAGAGAATGAGATTTCCACAGCCCCTTTCTCTGCAGCCACCGCTGCACTGGTAGGGAATGAATCTGAAGTGATCTGAGAATCTTGCAGTGATGCTTACAATTCACTACACTGTGAAGCAAGTCTGATGATTATCTGTATTTTAAAGACCATGTTCATTCTTCTATTTGGTGTATTTGTAGCAGACCTTTTTCCATGAAAATAACTTACTCTCCTTTACTTCCTCCCACTGCCTGCTACACAATATTTTTTAAGCAGTAAATACCTTCTTTTAGACATGTTGAGTTCCACTTTTTGAATTCTTGCCTAGGCCAGCATGACATTTGTCCAGCCACCTGCTGCCTCATTGGATCTCTACATTGCATGTCAATAGACCAGGAGCGGACTGACCATTCGGCCACTCGGGCACTGCCCGAGGTCCCTGGGCCACTAGGGGGCCCCATCAGGGTTGCCAGCCTCAGTAAAACCAGGGACAGTATGTAAAAATCTGTGTTTTTTTTTACATCTGTCTCTGAAATGTCCCTTACCAACATCCTTTTGGTCTAAAAATCCTGAGATTATAGCTACCCCACCTATCCAGTACCTTCTCAGACAATAGAAACATGTCTGTGTATACTGTGTGTACATGTATGTGTATACTGTGTGATTGTATACTGTGTGTGTGTGTATACTGTGTGGCCCCATAATCTCTGATTGCCCGGGGGCCCCATGAGTTGTCAGTCCTCCCCTGCAATAGACAGTGTTTTTGTGCTTCACTATGAGATCCCACACATGCACAGACATGCCATGCATCTGTGGAATGTTTGCACATTCACATGATCTGGTTTCATGATGGCAGTGCTGGAGCGGATTGCGAAGGAGAATGTTGGCTACAATGAGGAAAACTCTGTACTCCAGTCCATAGACTAATAAGCATGTTTTTTTTTTTTAAACTGCAGACAGTACAAACTGCAGTTATGCTAAAATCTTGGGCCATTATAATTGGTTCATTTTTTTCCCCACTTTCCTACTCTCTTCCACCTGTCATATGTTGCTATTGGCCTGCCACTATGATAAGGCTGCTTCACTGGCCATATGAATGTGCAGGAGGCAGGATGAGAGGGGTAAGTCTCAGCACTACTGGGAAATGCTGAAGCTTTGCATATAAGAGTGGCATTTGGCTGGTATTTCAGTGGCGGCCCATCCATAGGTGACCCCCCCCCCCCCCCCCCCCAATCCTGTAGTCCCAAAAAAAGAAAAAACATTTTTTTTTTTTTAAACGGCCCCTTTAATAAAAAAAAATATAAAAAAAGATGTCCTTTAACTAAGTGCACTGTGTTATATAAAAAGGGATTGTGTGGGTGAAGGATAGAGCAGAGAGAAAAAACAATTGAAAGATCAATGTAAATAAATAGCTCTGGAGAAAGGGATTGATTATAGCTCAACCTGGCTACACACATTGTACTAGTTTTGTTCCATGTTTGGTTTAAGGGCAAACAGCAGTAATCAAGGAGGAGATTTTTATACACAGTGACTGTCACACACAGGCAGTGCTAAATATGAGCAGTAAGGGTTGCTTTGCTGTCTGAGTTTACTTGTGCATGTGTATTTTTTTTTATTTCCTTTTTTTTTTTAACTTTTTTTGAAAATTTTACGTTTTGAAAAAACATGCCTGTGCACATATAGTTGCGTATGAGGCTGCATTCGATGGACACAGAGGCTGCATAAGATGGGCACAGTGGCTGCGTTTGGCACAATGGCAGCAATGTATGGGCACAGTGGCTGCGTTTGGCACAGTGGCTGTGTTTCATGGTACAGTGGCAGCAATTGATGGGCACAGTGGCTGCTTTTGATGGCACAGTGGCTGCGTTTGATGGGCACAGTGGCTGTGTTTGGCACAGTGGCGCCAATTTATAGGCACAGTGGCTGCGTTTGATGGCACAGTGGCTGCGTTTGATGGGCACAGTGGCTGTGTTTGGGCACAGTGACTGCATAAGATGGGCACAGTAGCTGTGTTTGGCACAGTGGCGCCAATTTATAGGCACAGTGGCTGCGTTTGGTACAGTGGCTGCATTTGATGGGCACAGTGGCTGCATTTGATAGGCACAGTGGCTGCATTTGATGGACAAAGTTTTTCAGTTTGTTTGCGCCCCCCAAAAAAAATTTGAGCACCAGCCGCCACTGGTTTATTTTGTGATAGTCGCTTTAACATTATGTTATTATTATTATTATACCGGATTTATATAGTGCCAACAGTTTACGCAGCACTTTACAATATAAAAGGGAGACAATACAGTTTTAATACAATAAAATACAAGAGGATTAAGAGGTCCCTGCTCAGAAGATCTTACAATCTAATAGGGTGGGGCAGGTGGTACGTGATAGGCTTTCCTGAAGAGATGAGTTTTCAGGGATCGTCTGACGGTAGTAAGAGTAGGGGATAGCCAGACAGGTTGAGGTAGTGAGTTCCAGAGGATGGGAGAGGCTCTGGAGAAATCCTGGAGATGAGCATGGGAGGAGGAGACGAGAGAGCTTGAGAGTAGGAGGTCTTGAGAAGAGCGGAGAGGACAATTTGGGTGATATTTGGAGACAAGATTGGTGATGTAGCTTGGGGCAGGTGGTAAATGGTTGTGGTTGTGGTTATGTTGTATGTTGTGTAAGTTGTGGTTAGTATCTTGAATTTAATTTGTTGGGTGATTGGGGAGCCAGTGTAGGGATTGGAGGAGAGGGTTGGCAGACTCTGAGCGGTTGGTAAGGTGGATAAGTCTGGCTGCAGCATTCATGATAGACTGAAGAGGGGATAGCCTATGGAGGGGCAGGCCAATGAGAAGATAGTTGCAATAGTCAAGGCGAGAGATAACAAGGGAGTGAATGAGGAGCTTGGTGGTTTCATTTGTTAAAAAGGGGCACATTTTAGAGATGTTACGGAGGTGAATTCTACAAACTTTTGACAACAATTGAGGCTGAAATGACAAGTCAGAGTCTAGGATTACACCTAGTACCCTGGCGTGAGGGGAGGGACTAATAGTTGCATTGTTGATTTTGATGGAAAAGTCATGGAGGGGGGCATGGGCGGGGGAGGGAATATTAATAGCTCAGTTTTAGAGAGATTTAGTTTAAGGAAGTGGTGTGACATCCATGCTGATATGCCAGTTAGTAAGTTAGTGATGTGAGAGGAGACTGAATGAGTGAGGTGAGGAGTAGACAGATATATTTGGGTGTCATCGGCATATAAGTGGTATTGGAAGCTGTGGGTGGTTATCAAGTGAACAAGGGAGGAGGTGTAGATAGAGAAGAGAAGGGGTCCAAGAACAGAGCCTTGGGGGAACCCCACAGAAAGGTACAATGGAGAGGAGGAGAAAGAGTTGTAGGTAACACTGAAGGAGCGTTGTGATAGATAGGCAGAGAACCAGGGTAGAGCAGAATCTCGGAGGCCAAGGAATGTAGTTTATTGAGAAGGAATGGGTGGTCAACAGTATCAAAGGCCAAGTATGGAGTACTGGCTCTTGGTTTTATCAGTTAATAAATCGTTAGTGAGTTTTAGTAAGGCAGTTTCCGTGGAGTGCTGTGAGCGAAAGACAGACTGTAAGGGGTCAGGAAGGTTATTTTCACTGAGGTAGGAGCTAAGACAGTTGTAGACTAAGCGTTCTAGAAGTTTAGAGGTGAATGGGAGCAATGAGATGGGGTCCAGTGAGGGATTTTTAAGTATGCGAGTGATCTGCGCATGTTTTAGAGGGGAGGGGAAGGTGCCACTAGAGAGGGAGAGATTGAAGATGTGAGGGAGCATAGGATAGATGAAGAGGGTGACCGTAGTAGATGTGAGGGAACAGGGTCCAAGGGACAATTGGTTAGGTGGGCATCTGAGAAAAGTTTTCTAACCTCTTCCGTAGTAGCCAATTCAAAAGAGGAGAGTGTTGATTGTGCTGTTAGGCAAGGTATGTTGGGTGGGGAAGATGTACGCACAGTGGAGGTGTCCTCACGAATTGCAGAAGAGAAGGAGCATGTTAGTGGATAGATAGTGTGAATCTGACTTGATATGAAATAAATGTCAAATGCTGGTTTGCTTGTCGTCTGGTTTGCTTGCCGTCTTTCATAGTGGAGCAGAGTTCTTGCTGTATCTTCATCCAGCTTCTATGCACCTATGTTTAATACAGGCATTCAATCATGTGAAGAAGTTTTATTTATTTATTTATTTTTTTAATAACCTCTACATAATTGGATGCTTGAAGTGAACACATACTCATGCTATGTTGAAAGCTACAGGTCCATAAAGCTGTGGATGTTGAATTGTATTGCTTTATAAACAGGCTTCATTGCTATGTCAAAGTTGTGTTGGAATATTTATTTTGTTTTCCATTTTTAAAATAATTTAAAAACAAAAGCTTATGAATAGTATGACATGTATATTTTAATTTATTAATTTTATACACATTTACTAATTTGCCATTTACTATTTCCTGTCACCATTCTGTAATTAAGCAGTTCCAGTAGAAACCATTTTATCTTGGCTTCCAGATTAAGATTTATATGTACTGAGTAATTCCATTCCATTTCTGGCTTAAAAATGTTACAGCCTCATAAAGCATTTTTACTGTCTAATTAATTCTTCAAAGCTAATCTTTGACTTATAGAAATTACTTCAAATCAATATTCGAATTTGTATGTATCTCATGATGTTTTATAATATGCAGCTGTGTCATAAATGGATTTCAAAATTTAAGATGTAATTAAAAACTTTGGAAAAGCTACATATATGTTAAATAGCTAAAAAATTAAATATATTTACAAAAGGGAAAGTGCTATGCTTGTATACAGTATCCCACTGTTGTTTGCATATTTTTCAAATAATCCACACCCTTGATGGTCTTCCAGTCCAATTAAGCATTTGGTTTCCAACTGGTATATGTACAGTACCTGGTGGAGACTGAGATGATGACAGATGGTATGAAGGAGTGTGGAATGACAAAAGTGCAGGTAATGTGTTGCAGGAGGCACTGGAACTTGATTGTGTTTACAATATAAGAACCTCAAGACACAGGAATTGTGGAACAGTTGGATAGCAGGCCACACAGAAGAACATAGTTAGATCACAGGCTGGAGTTAGTAGCAGGCAAGCAGCCAAGCAGTGAAACTATGTCTGAAACGGATGTGAGGTCGCAGGACAAGCTAGGGTTAACAGCAGGCTCACCATTAAAGCGCAACTCTAAATATGATTGTTCACCATTAAAGTGTTACTAAACCCACAACAGTAAAATCAGTCTGTACAGTAAAGCATGTTTGTTCTGCTCACTGTTGAACCTAAAGGGTTAATCACCTGCATTGTGTAAAAAAGCTGTTTTGACAGGTATTGTATAATGACTTTGAATAGCCAAGGTCTTTCATATCTGTTTGTCACGAGGGCCACGTACCTGATGTGAGACTGAAGTAGTGGGGAGGCCTCCTTTGTACCTCAGGTCCTCATAGCCTCTGGAGATGGAGACAGAGACTTGGTGGGGACACCGAGTGGCAGGGGTTCCAAGGGTGCGTGCACCGTGCAAGCCTTAGTCCGGGATCCGAGCCGAGGTCAAGTCCAGTTGGGCAACGAAGCATAAAAGGGTTAATCAGAAGAATGGTCGAGATCCAAGCCGGGGTCGGTTCCAAGCTGGCAGCTGAGTACAAATGGGGCAAAGAAGTAGAATGGTTAAGGTACAAATCCGAGGTCAAAGGCAAGCAGCAATCAAGAGTAGTCAAACAGGTTTCCAGGTCACAACAGGTTCAGACAGATCACACACTAGCACAGGAACAAGGGGGACTGAAGATAATCCGGGCTTATATAGGGACGTTTGAGGTCACTTCCTGTGCGCCTCCTGGGCATTTTCCCACCTTATTCCATCAGGTTGATGTCACTTTCTGTGCACCTCCTGGGTATTTTCCTGCCTTTTTCCATCAGGTTGAGGTCACTTCCTGTGCGTGTCCTTGGCATTTTCCTGCCCTTTTCCATCAAGTCTTCTGTGCAGGTACTGGTTGGCGCCCTGAGGCATCTTTGGCACACGCTCAGTTGGCATTGATTTCCTCTTGCGGAAACGTGCCATTAGTGCATGCGTAGTAAGCAGAGGACTCTTATGCTGTTGCAAATACTTGAACTGCCCATTCACCAGGGAGGGAATAGATACAAGGAGAGGGGACCCTTCAAGTGGGGGGGGGCAGTAGACCCCCTTTCCGAAATACCTTGGGGATCTGAGCTCCCACTGGGTTAGCTGAATTAAGCTCAAACTGAACCTAGAAATTACTACTACTTAGCACTAGCAGGATTTGTAAGTAAGAATTACCATATTCCATAACTGAATAGAACTTTGGAAAACATTCCCTGGCAAAAGAAACATACTTTATGCCGTGCACTCACACTCTTAACCTTCAGCTATACAGTATGTTACACATTTGAGTTTTTGCCTCTGCTTCTGAGGCAAAAAAATAGGCTGTGAGCCATCATTAAATATCAACATTGTTTAGGGATTATACCAAGCCGGACTACTATTAGATGCAGTATTAAGGTTAGTGTGGTGGGGCAATTATCTTGCACCAGGTTGGTACATTTCGTAGTTTAACATACTGCAAGAACTGAAATAAGGCAGCAACATCCTGCTTCTTCATTACACATAAGCTTTATAAATTCATAACCAAAATGTCCTTGTGTTGTACAATTGGAAAAACAATATCCGTTAGATAATGTATGAAATGTTTAAAGCCTTTATAAATACAATTTGTGAAATTTTTATAATTGTGATCTACCAGAGGATGACAAATCTTGGAGCCATAACATTATATCCTTAAAAAGTAATGATCCACATCTTTGCTCTGTAACTAGTGTAGCTTCCGGATGTATTGATTTCTCTGCTTTATGATTATAAATGGACAGGAGTATAGTACTGTGTGTGTGTTCTGAGAAATATCAGATGGTCATTTTTGCTGTTAAGCGTGGATTCTACATCACTTTCCCTAAAATACCTTGTTCTAACATAAACAAAAACAGAGGGTGTTATAGTATATATAGACCCAATCTTGAATATGTGTAGTTTCAGTATTTGATATTTTTACATTGCAGCTTTTCTTTTTTATTTCAATATATTTTTACTGAGTTTATAAAAGTATCAAAAGCACAAACAGTATGCCAGCTGGCGACTACACAAGGTTACATACGACTGATAAAGAATAAGGTACGTAAACGTAACAACATTGACATCTTTGCATCCTTAACGAAGAGGTATGTATTAGAGGCATAATCAAACATAACACATAGACATACCATAATAGAACCACACAGTCATTGTGATTGTCTCTAACTCGATAGAGTTAGGATATGTGTTTAAGGTATATATGTATATAAGGGTGCTGGGTCTGCCCATACCAGTCGCACCATGTCTCCCAAAATGAGCTAGCAACCTAATATTTGGCAATAGATGAGGCAAATAATAATTCATATGTGGCATATGTATGGGTTATTTGTATCATCCCATTGATAGATGACGTATGAGGATCACTCCAATGTCTAACCAGTGACAGATGGGTTGCCAGTGGTATATGAATTATTGGACCTCTCACTTTGTCCAATCCCAGAGAAAATAAAGCTGTACCTAGGAAAATAGGGATTGTGAGGCCATAAATATGATTAATAAGACAGAATATTGCTAGCCAAAGGGATGGTGTTGCTGGGCAGGATCACAGTATATGGTGAAGAGTACCCACAGCTCCAAATTTAGGGTTATTTACGAAAGGCAAATCCACTTTGCACTACAGTGCACCGCAAGTACACTTGGAAGTGCAGTCACTGTAAATCTGAGGGGAAGATCTGAAATGAGGGGAAGCTCTGCTGATTTTATCATCCAATCATGTGCAAGATAAAAAAATGTTTTTTTTTTATTTTCCTTGCATGTCCCCCCTCGGATTTACAACGACTGCACTTGAAAGTGTACTTGAAAATTCAAGATCAGTGTATCGGTGTGTGTCAGACTGACACACCACACCACCAATCGCTGCGATGTGCGCCCCCACAGGCGCGCGGCGGCTGTTATCCTGCTGGACGTCATATGACGCCCAGTCAGAATAACTGAACCACCACCCGGCTGTCATTTTGCTATAGGCCCGGCGGGAAGAGGTTAAGTACATTTTTGTTTTACATACATGCTCTGGTCCCATTGTGTACCTCAAAGTGGGGTATGCCTGTAGCTGTAAAGCTCTAAATGTTGTAATGGCTGTAATATCACCCAACAACCTGATTCCCTTTGATCCCCATTGGGCAACGGATATATTAGGGATAATAGAGAGTAGGCTAGAGATAGGAAGGTGGATAGTAGCTCTGACTGAGTCCTCTAGAGGAGTATGCAATAATGCGTACCATGCTTGTACGGTAGCTTTAATAGTGAGAGATAACGTGGTGTTAGTGTGGTGGAAATAGCGTCTGGCCAGCAAATCGTGTTATAGATTGTTACCTAATACATGATGAGTGTTCAGTTGTACACATAGGTTGTGTGATGAGTGATGCCAGGTAGTAGTCTCTAATTACTACATGCCAAACTCCCCCTGCCCGTCTCGTAGTTACGAGTTTACTAAATGCGCATCTTAGCTTCTTGCCCCTCCACAGGTATCTGCTGATTAAAGTTAGAGCAGTCTTGAAGAAGGACATATCTACAGGAATAGGCAGGGTTCTGTACAAATAAAGTAATTGGGGGTAACAAAACCATCTTGAAGGCTGCCAACCTACCTGAGCAGGATAATTCTGTTTTCGCAAAGTCTAGAGGCATAGAGAGTTTAGAGGGGATAGAGTTTAGAAAGGTAAGTATAGTAGTTTGCCGCAACTAGTGAATTAACATCAGGAGTTAATATGATTCCTAAATACTTAATGCCTTCCTGTTGACACACATAAGAGAATAAATGTTGTAGTTTTTGTTGTATGGAAATGGGTAAACCCAAGCCCAGTATATATGATTTGAATTCATTAACTTTATAATATGATTTTTGGTTAAACATCATCAAGGCCGAGTAAACTTAAGCAAGGGAATTTTCTACATCTGTTAACATCAGGATTGTATCATCAACATATAGGCTAATGACATGTTTTGAATTTGAAACCCAGATATTTGTGGGTGGAAGCGTATATAAGATGCCATCGGTTCCATCAGTAAATTAAAAATGAATGGTGACAGAGGGCATCCCTGGCAGGTAACATTTGAGATTGAGGATGGGGTAGAAAGCATCCCTGAAGAGTAAACTTGGGCCGAGGGATTTGTATATAATGCCATAATGGCAGTAAATCGGGCCAGAGAATCCAAAGGCAGTTAACACTTGAGCTAAATAATTCCAATGAATTCTATTGAACGCCTTCTCTGCATTCAATGTCAGAAGCAGAGAAGGTGCCCATTGCGCCCTTGCCAGGTGGATTATATTGATTAGTCAGCAGGTGGAACAATTGAGAAAGAAAGTAATTGAGATCTATCAGTGTGGTTTGACGACCTTTAGTAAATCCAGATTTATTTGGATGTATGAGAAGAGGTAATATGTTAGTCAGGCATTGGGCAATGAGTTTAGCATAGACTTTTAAATCATTATTCAAAAGAGAGATAGGTCTGAAATTCTAGGGTGAGGTGGGGTCTTTTCCTGGCTTGGGTAAGGTTATAATCAAGGAAGGGCGAAGAGGCTGGTCATCTGTTCGTGTACTCAAGCTGAAACGAACTTGGGTTCTGCAGCAGGACAATGATCCTAAACACACCAGCAAGTCCACCACCGAATGGCTGATGGTATCCTATTAAGGGGGCAAACACTTTTTCACACCACTGTATGTCTAAATGCCTTATAGTACTCCCCTGTGAAACTGCCATATCTAGGTGATTTGTTGTTCTATGACCCATTGGATCAAGTGATAAATGGAGAGTTCAATGCCTGTAGTTGATCCTGAGACAATTGTGTAAGTTTTACCTTTTGTAGGAACTCTTTGATCAGTTCTGCATTTGGTAGACTAGTGTTGGGGTCTTTATGGAGGTTATATAGTGAACTGTAATAATTACTAAAAGCATTGGCTTTAGCTTGAGGGTGGCATAGCTTAGCTTTAGTGGATAGGTGGCTCAAAAAGGGAGTCCTAGTTTTCTGTCTCTGGCCTCTCAATTTATGTGCCAATAGTTTACTGGCCTTATTGCCGCACGCATAATATGTAATTTTCAATCTCCTAGCTGCCTTCTAAAATTGTCTAATAGGAAAGAATGAAGATCATGGTGAAAGTTTGTCCGTTTTTGGAAAAGAACAGATGAAGGTTTTTGTTTATTTTGGGTATCAATAATATCTATCTTCTCAATGAGATCACTTATTTGTTTTTGCCGCTGCCTCTTTGCCCTTGCCCCAAGTTAATGAAAAAACCTCTTATAAATGCTTTGTGGGCATTCCATAATAGAAATGGATCATCCACAGATGCATCATTATTCTCATGGAATTCTAAAAGATGTTTCTCCAGCTCAGATTTGGTATCTACTTGTAGTAAACAAGGATTGTCTCTCCAGATAGGAGTAGTTTGTAATGACAATGAGTCTTGGATTGTCAACAGGACCCAGGCGTGGTCAGGCCACATTATAGTGTTGATGGATGTAGCGGGAACCTTCGGCAAAAGACATTTGTCCAGCAGAAATAAGTTGATGCGTATATAATAACGATGTGGGTTTGAGAAAAAGGTGAAGTCTCTCTCGCTAGCATGGAAGCAACGCCATGCATCATAGAGGTCATGTGATTGTATGGAGCGCTGAAGAGATGGTACAGAGTGACCATGAGAGGATGTGGATTCCATAGCCAGGTCCAGAGTAATGTTAACCACTTGCTTACCGGGCACTTAAACCCCCCTCCTGCCCAGACCAATTTTTAGCTTTCAGCACTGTCACACCTTAAATGACAATTGCGCAGTCATGCTACACTGTACTCAAAAAAATGGTATCATTTTTTTTTACACAGATGGAGCTTTCTTTTGGTGGTATTTAATCACCACTTCGGTTTTTATTTTTTGCTAAACAAACAAAAAAAGACAGAAATAAAAAATAAATAAAAAAAAACATGTTTCATTGTTTGTTATACAATTTAGCAAATGGGTATTTTTCTCTTTCATTGATATCTGCTGATGAGGCTGCACTGATGGGTACTGATGGGCTGCACTGATAGGCACAGATAAGGCAACACTGATAGGCACTGATAAGATGGCACTGATACGACGGCACTGATGGGCCCTGATGGGTGGCACTGATAGCTGTCACTGATGGGAACTGATAGGTGGCACTGATGGGCACTGGTAGGTGGCACTGATGGGCACTGGTAGGTGGCACTGGGCACTGGTAGGTGGCACTGATGGGCACTGGTAGGTGGCACTGATGGACACTGGTAGGTGGTATTGGTAGGCAACACTGGTGATGAGGCACTGATCGGTGACATTTTATAGGTGGCACTGTGGACACTGACAGGTGACACTGTGGGCACTGATGGGTGGTACTGTGGGCACTGGTAGGTGGCGCTGGTGGGCACAGAAGCCTCAGCAGAGGCTCTCCACGATCGGGACTGATGTCCCTCTCACAGCCGCCGGAGAAAAAATAGCCGATTACCGGCTCTGTTTAAGTCACATGATCAGCTGTTATTGGCTAACGGCTGATCACGTGGTAAGGGGTCGGGATTGACTCCAATCTGTGATCAGCCGAGTCTCAGGGGGCGTGCAGGCTGCTTGAGCATGGGAGGATGTCTATGGACACCTTCCCGGCAAATTAGGTCAGCGCTGTAGTCATCTTTCGACTATAGCGCGGACGGCAGGTGGTTAAAGTCCCTGCACAGAAGTAAACAACCTTGCTGGTGTTTGTGTATGGTCTTTAATAATTTGTTGAAGAAACAAAGTTGATGTGCTGCATACATGTTTTCTAATGTGAGTGTCATAGAATTGATGTTGCAAATTACATTGCAGCTTTTAATAAAACTATACCTGGTGTTCCTACCATGAAGTTCCTTGTTCAGGCACATACAATACTTATATGTCTTCTGATTATGGGAAAAACTGTGTGTGGCTAAAAAGAAAGCTGCATTTTTATATCTGCTGCATGTATTCACAGGCCTATTGTGCCTTGTGGTAAGCCTGGCCTTGCATTTTATTTCTGATGCTACCTGTAAGCTAACCTAATTCTTGCTTTACTAGAAGTCAGATCATAGTTTGCATGTAAGTCATGCACCCAAACTCTTTTGTTTTGTATAGGGCTTTTATAAACAACTAAATCATGACTCCACTAGATGCTGGAGAAATAAATCACCCATGACCTTCCAAGAGGGTCAAAGAAGTTTTTTTGTAGTTTGAAAAGAAAGTGGGAAAACATAAATAAGCTCAATAGACAAAACAGCATTTTTTGGGGGGGATTTTACACCCTGCAAAGGTTTTAATTTTGTAGGCCAGTCATGCCCACCACACATTTTTTAAATATAAACATCAATATTTATCAATTTCCTACGCCTGGCAACATCATGGCAACACACCCCTGGTGTCCTTAGGTGTTGTGGTCCTTCTGAATCTGCTGAAAACAGCTGGCCAACACAGTCCCAAATGGGATAAATAACCAATAGGCCTGCATTAAAAAAAGAAAGGGAGAGACTTCAGTACTTTTTGAATAATAATGTACATTAAACTGCCCTTATGAGTTTCATTTCCAGGCACATGTTAAGAGTTTTTATTCCTACCTGTGACTACTGTACAATGCATTTAGGTATGTCTAAACAAAGTAAAAAAAAAAAAAGCTCTGCTCTGAATACTCAAAGAGAAGAGGACATACCTGCAAGTACTGTCAGTCGACTTGATTTAGTGCATGGGTTGGGGAGAAGTCTGTATTTAATGATAATGGTGATCTAGACACACTTGATTAATGACATTCTTCCATTCAAGCTTCTTCCCTTTTGCCTCCAGTCATGTTACTTGATTGTTATGCAAAGCTACCAACCAATCAACCAGCCAAGAGTTTGCAGAGAAAACAGATATGGTAATATGTTAATTTATCTACACAAGGACTTATGAGCATCACCCTTCACCTTGATGATACAAGGGGCCTTAAAACTGAACTCCAAAGAGCTAAAGATACAGATATATCTAAAGACACAAAGGAGAAATGTGTTACCTGCCCAAAAGATTTGTATTTCTGTCTGTCAAATCCTGAGGTTTACAGAGCTTTACCACACAGCATTGTCCTGTCTGACAGAGGAGGGGGCATGGTTTTTCTCTGCTGCAATTTTATTTTAAAGTGGTAGTAAACCACAAAAATAAAAATAAAAAATCGTCTCCCTGTAAATGAATGTCATAATGTGCTAGTATGCATCACATACTAGCACATTATGAAAGATTTACCTGAAAACAAAGCCCTCCGGAGGTACACTGTCACCGCTGACAGGGCTTCCATCATCACCCAGTCTTCCTTTTGGGTTCGCGGGCAGCTGCCCTTTGACTGGCTGAGTCACGATGAAGTCACTGCGCGCGGGAGTCATGGCCACTGCAAGTCTCTCTCTATGGACAGCATGCTATCCATTGAGAGCGCAGTGCACTTACTGTACCTACAGGTAAGCTTTATGATAGGCTTATCTGTAGGTATAAATTTAAAAAAGCCTTTACTACCACTTTAACAGGTCTCCTTTCCACCCTATCCTGTGACTGGACAGTGAAAGGAGAAGCAGCACACTAATGAATTAATCTCTTTGTCACTCTGCTTTCTCCTCCTATCACTATGTTCCTCCTATCTATGTTCCTTGCACTTCAACACCCCTGACTGATCATTTGTGCTTATTGCCCCCCCCCCCCCTTTTTTCCGAGCACTTCAGTAAAATAACTGCAGGAGGCAAATCCTGAGTCAAATTCAGGTCTTTGTTGCATTAAAAAATAAATTTATGAATGTATTAGTGATTATGGAGCTTCATTAAATTGTGCATATTATAGCTGATTGGAGTTCAGCTGAAAACAAAAAGAGAAATTAGCAGTAGACATGTGCAATTCGTTTCGTTTTTTTTCGGTTTTCGTTTTTTTTCCGTTATTTTCATTCATTCGTTATCATACGAATGAATTAACGATTCGCTAAAAATTTTAACGAATAACGAATCGTTCGAATCGAACGAATCCGAAAATAACGAAAATCTGAAAAAAAAACAAATTAGAAACAACAAATGTACGAAAGAAGAAAATCCGAAGAAACGAAAACAGGAACAACGAAAATGAAAATGAACAAAAAAATTTGTAACTTTTTTTTTTTGTTGAATTGGTAATTTTCCGTGTCCCTTACAATGGCGCTGCTTAACCACTTCAGCCCCGGACCAATTGGCAGCCAAAGGACCAGAGGTCTTTTTTCAATTTCGCACTGCACTGCTTTAACTGGTAATTGCGCGGTCATGCAATGTTGTACCCAAACGAAACTGGCGTCCTTTTCTTCCCACAAATAGAGCTTTCTTTTGATGGTATTTGATTGCCTCTGTGATTTTAATTTTTTGCGCTATAAACGGAAAAAGACCGCAAATTTTGAAAAAAAAAAGATATTTTCTACTTTTTGTTATAAGAAAAATCCAATAAACTCAATTTTAGTCAAACATTTGGGCCAAAATGTATTTAGCCACATGTCTTTAGTAAAAAAAATGCCAATAAGCGTATATTTATTGGTTTGCGCAAAAGTTATAGCGTCTACAAACTAGAGTACATTTTCTGGAATTTACACCGCTTTTAATTTATGACTGCCTATCTCAATTCTTGAGGTGCTAAAATGGCAGGGAAGTACAAAACCCCCCCAAATGACCCCATTTTGGAAAGTAGACACCCCAAGCTATTTGCTGAGAGGCATGTTGAGCCCATTGAATATTTTTTTTTTTTTAGTCCCAAGTGATTGAATAAAGACAAATGCTGCTTCTCCTGAGTATGGGGTTACCACATGTGTGGGACTTTTTGGGAGCCTAGACGCGTACGGGGCCCCGAAACCCAAACCCAAGCACCGCCTTCAGGATTTCTAAGGGTGCTCCTCACTACCTATCACAGTTTCGAAGGCCATAAAATGCCAAAATAGCACAAAACCCCCCCCAAATGACCCCATTTTGGAAAGTAGACACCCAAAGCTATTTGTTGAGAGGCATGGTGAGTATTTTACAGCTCTCATTTGTTTTTGAAAATGAAGAAAGTAAAGAAAAAAAAATACTTTGTGACAAAAAGCGAGATCTGCAAAATACTCACCAGGTACTACTAATACTCACTCAGCAAATAGCATGGGGTGTCTACTTTCCAAAATGGGGTCATTTTGGGGGTTTTATGCAATCTGGGCATTCCATGGCCACCGAAACTGTGATTGGCAGTGAGAAGTGAAATAAAAAAATTACACCCTTAGAAATCTTGAAGGCGGTGATTGATTTTTGGGGTCCCGTACGCAGCTAGGCTCCCAAAAAGTCCCACACATGTGGTATCCCCGTACTCAGGAGAAGCAACAGAATGTATTTTGGGGTGTATTTCCACATATGCCCATGACATGTTTGAGCAATATATCATTTAGTGACAACTTTTTGTAGAAAATATATATATATATATATTTTTTCATTATTCAATCTCTTGGGACAAAAAAATAACTATTTTTTTTTAGATTTACAGGTAAAAAAGCTCCTGACTGTTAGCGACTGAATCAAAACGCTACCACAAAAAAAATGTTAGCGATCGCAGGGATCGGGCCTGACTCTGCGAACGCTGCAGTTATGTGTGCTTAGTGTTTTGTAAGTGACAGTGATCGATCGATACTGCACTTGGGTGGGCTGGGCTGGGCTGGGTGGAGGGGGAAAACGCAGGTGCTAGCAGGTATCTGGGCTGATGCCGCTAACAATGCGTTTTTTGGAACCCTAAACTGCTGGGACGCTAGTATAGATCTGATCAGATCAGATATTGATCTGTTCAGATACTGTACCACTAAGGGAGGTGTATGCTTTGCGCGTGGGTGTTTGTGGTACTGGCACTAACCTGGGGCGACGCAGACCTTATTTGACCCTAAAACCTAATTGATATCCCCCGCCGGGCGATCAGGGGGTTAAACCGTTATTGGGTAATAAATGGCGGGTGCCCTGACAGTATAAAAAACAAAGTATCTAACCAGTGTCACCCGTAACAGTTATACGGTGATCACTGGTGAAAGGGTTAACTCTAGGTGCAATCAGGGGGTTAAAACCTTTATTTAGGTTGTAATATGGGGGTACCTGACCTATAAACCTATTTATGAACCTATATAAACATGGCGGTTAACCTAAAAAAAAAACTGGCTACCTAGCGGCACCAGTGACACTAATGCAGCGATCAGAAAAACGATCGCTTAGTGACACTGGAAAAAGGGGGTGAAAGGGTTAACTAGGGGCAATCAGGGGGTTAAAACCTTTATTAGGTAATATATGGGGGTACCTGACGCTATATAAAAACCTGACGGGGAACCTAAATAACTAAATAACTAACTGGCTAACCAGCGTCACCAGTGACACTTATACAGTTATCACTGGTGAAAGGGTTAACTCTAGGGGCAATCAGGGGGTTAAAACCTTTATTTAGGTTGTAATATGGGGGTACCTGACCTATAAACCTATTTATGAACCTATATAAACATGGCGGTTAACCTAAAAAAAAAACTGGCTACCTAGCGGCACCAGTGACACTAATGCAGCGATCAGAAAAACAATCGCTTAGTGACACTGGCAAAAGGGGGTGAAAGGGTTACCTGGGGGGCAATCAAGGGGTTAAACCTTTATTAGGGGGGGGTAGGGGGCTACCTTGGACCTAAAACTAACTTCCCTGACAGTTATTACAGTCACACTGACACTAAATGCAGTGATCAGTAAATAAATGATCACTGCAATTAGTGACACTGTGACTGGGGGGGCAGGGGGTGATCTGGGGGGTGATCTGGGGGTGACAGGGGGGTTATTTGTGTGCCTATGTGTACTGGTGTCAGTGTACTGTTGGTGCACTAACCTGTGTGTGTTGACTCCTCGGCGTTCCGGTCTTTCTGACCGGTGCGCCAAGTGTGACATCACTTCCTCTGCCTGTGTTTTGATTGACACAGACAGAGGAAGCATCTGATTCGCCAGGAGCGATCGCGAGGGGGTGGCCAGAAACCACTGGCCGTCCCCTCATCCCGGATCGCTCCCGACCGTCCCCGCCGGCCGGGGGGGTCCGATCGAACCCCCCACGCGCCTGTACATGGGGCGGTCGGGAAGTGGTTAACGTGCCTCGAATGGATTGAACGAAAAAATTCGTACATTCGTAACTTTTTTTTTTTTTTTCGATTCGTTATTTTCCGTGTCTCTTAAGCCCCATACACACGGTCGGACTTTTTCATGGATTCTGTCCGATCGGACAATGTTGTTGAAAAATCAGACCGTGTGTATGCACCATCGGACAGTGTACGTCAGATTGTCCGACGGACAAAGTCTTATCTCCTGCTGGAAAGATTTGCCGACAACACGGTCCGATCACACCAAATCCGATCGTGTGTACGGTTGTCCGACCGGACAAAGTGCTACGCATGCTCAGATCACATTACAAGACCAAAGCTATTGGCTACTAGCCTCTACGTAGTCCCGTCGTAGGCAACAAACGTCACCACGTTCAGAATGATCGGATTTTCCGACAACTTTGTCTGACCGTGTGTACGCAAAACCAACATCAGACAAAGTATGACGGACAGGATCCGACGGACCTGGTCCTCGGATAATCCGCGCGTGTGTATGGGGCTTTACAATGGCACTGCTTAACGTGCTTCGAATGGATTGAACGAAAAAATTCGTACATTCGTAACTTTTTATTTATTTTTTCTATTCGTAATTTTCCGTGTCTCTTACAATGGCGTTGCTTAACGTGCTTCGAATGGATTGAACGAAAAAATTCGTACATTCGTAACTTTTTTTTTCGATTCGTAATTTTCCGTGTCTCTTAAAATGTAATAGCATACACATTACATAAAATTATGAATTATGCTCCGATTTCGAATCTATGAATGTTACGAATGTTACGAATGTACGAATAAATACAAATGCGTCCGAATTTCGAATAAACGAACAAACGAAAATTAAACTAACGGAAAAACGAATCAACGAAAAAATAACTCTTACGAAAATACGAATCGTTACGAATACGAACACCGACGACTTACGAATGTACGAATCGTTACGAATACGAACACCGACGACTTACGAATTCCTCAACCAGACATGTTGCAGAATCAGAGGAGATAACATGTTATTTATTATTGGCCTTGGAGTTATTGCTTTGACATTATTTTTTGGTTGAATAATGATTTGATTTGGTAAATTTTCTATATTTTTGTATGCATAGAATGTACTTTTTGGTTAAGTTCTATTGGCAGATAGCATGTTTATATATTTATTTATTTTTTGTTTAATGCACAATAAAAAAAAACTGTGGAGAATAATACTTGGCTATGTGTTTTGCTTCAAATGACAGTTTGGGAGTAGGCAGTTACATTTTAAGAAAAACAATGTAAAATTGACAAGGGACACCAACATAGTTGTATCTTTGTTCTTAAAAACTACGGGATAATGGTGTTGTGGTAACTTGCACAAATAAAAAAAAAAAAACATAATAATATTTTTCTTGATATCACTAGAAAAAAAAGCATTTGAACATTTGTTTGCAATAACCCCATCAGTATCACCAGCAAAGCAGCTTCATTATTATCCCATTAAAGAAGAAGAGAATGTGCGCTGCATTTGGAGATTTCATAATTTGCAGTGTCACAAATGTTAATTCTCCATTACAAACGCTCGTTTACAAGACCGACCACTTCTGCTTCCGAGCATGTGTGTTCGTACTTTGGACTTTTGTCCGACGGACTTGTGTACACACGATCAGAAAGTCTGACAAAACACATTTGGTGGCAGAAAATTTGAAAACATGCTAGCCAACATTTGTTGGCGGAAAGTCTGACAACAATTGTCCGATGGAGCATACATGCTGTCGGAAAGTCAGATCATGTGTACGGAGCTTTATATTTTCAAAGTCTGTAGTACAAACAGGTATGTGAATTAAAGCAAAGTCAGGTCTTTCTAATAGTCAAAATGGCCTCAGCTGGTTGGCGCATGCGCAGTGGCATGTACTCCGGCTCCACCTTACATGTTTCGTCATAGGTGGCGTCATCAGGAGAACGGAGCACACGTTGCTACTGACAGCATTTAAATACTTGTCTTTACGGGGAGGATCGTAGCAAAATTAGATGATTGCAAAAGGCGCCTCACATTTAATAGTGTTAACCCTTTGCAAGGAAACTTAGATAATATGCCTCATAAATAACCTATAAGATATCTAACCAGTGCCCCCTAAAGAAGCTTTAAAAGGCTGGCAGGATGTTAACAATGACAATTGCTTGAATAAGAGCCAAAAACAAGTGCCGTCTTGTGGTTGCAAAAAATATTTGCAGACAGAAAGTAAAATATATCCAAATAGAATAAAAAGCAACAATCATCCATGTGTTGACCAATTTGCAATATCAATACATAATTAAACCGAACCATCAGAATTTAGTTGACCAAAGTTGTCTAATTATGAAGACTATTACAATAGGAAAGTCCCTATACCTAGGTCAAAAAAATTGTGTTATTTATTATATAAAATGAGCAAATAAAAATATTTAAACACTAACAACAAAGTCTATTACTCCCTCCTTCCCCCTGGAAGCCATCCCACATGTATTTTTTCTTTAAATGTTTTTTTTTTATGGTTACCATTTGCAGATGTTTTTAGGTTAGTCACATGACACAAAAAGTACATATTCTCTTTGCCTGTTCTGGGCAGTCCTCAATGATGCAGAGAGTGGTGCTGAAGTGATGGTATAATTTTCTTAAATAATTACATTGTAGGGTAAGATGCGGTAGTGACTAGACATGTGCACAACAAAAAAAATTTGTTTTTTTTCGTTTAGTTTTTTTCGTTTCCGAAAAGAATTTGTTTTTTTTCCTTTCGTTTTTTTCATTTCCGTTGATTCGTAACGATTCGTACATTCGTAAGTCGTCAGTGTTCGGATTCGTAACGATTCGTACATTCGTAAGTCATTGGTGTTCATATTCGTAGCGATTCGTACATTCGTAAGAGTTATTTTTTCGTTAATTTGTTTTTTCGTTAGTTTAATTTTCGGACGTATTTGTATTTATTCGTACATTCGTAACATTCGTAGATTCGTAATCGGAGCATAATTCATAATTTTATGTAATGTGTATGCTATTATTACATTTTAATAATTTACGAATCGAAAAAAAAAAGTTACGAATCGAAAAAAAAGTTACGAGTGTACGATTTTTTTTGTTCAATAGAGACACGGAAAATTACAAATCGAAAAAAAAAATTACGAATCGAAAAAAAAAAGTTACAAATGTACGAATTTTTTTGTTCAATCCATTCGAAGCACGTTTAGCAGCACCATTGTAAGGGACACGGAAAATTACCAATTCAACAAAAAAAAGTTACGAATGTACGAATTTTTTCGTTCGTTTTTCGGATTTTCTTCATTAGCACATTCGTTGTCTCTAATTAGTTTTTTTCGGATTTTTGTTGTTTTTCGGATTCGTTCGATTTGAACGATTCGTTCATTCGTACGATTCGAACGATTCGTTCATTCGCACGAAAACGAACGAACGAAAATAACGAAAAAAAAACGAAAAACAAAAAAAAACAAAACGAATTGCACATGTCTAGTAGTGACAGTACCTCAGGAAGCTGCTCCATGATGCACTGCACACACAGTATATTCTAATGCCCCGTACACACTGTTGGAAATTCCGACGGAAAATGTCAGATTGGACCACGTTGTCAGAAAATCCGCCTGTGTGTGGGCTCCATCGGACTTTTTCCGTTGGAATTTCCGACGGAAAAAATTTGAGAGCAGGATCTCAAATTTTCCGACAGCAAAATCCGATCAGACTTTTTCCGATCCTGTGTCGAGAATTCCGACGGACAAAGTGCCACGCATGCTCAGATCAAATTACGAGACCAAAGCTATTGGCTACTGGCCTCTACATAGTTCCGTCGTACGCAACGAACGTCACCACATTCAGAATGATCTAATTTTCCGACAACTTTGTCCGACTGTGTGTATGCAACACCAGTGTCGGACAAGATCCGTCGGAAAAAATCTGATGGATTTTGTGGTCGGAATTTCCGACTGTGTGTAGTCTTCTAGGTTGAATGATATTGGGCATCTTTTAATCCAGAAGACATCCAATGACAAAAAACAATTATTGCATGACACAGTGCCAGTGATAAGATAAGTATCATAGCTAGAGATGCTGTTTTATTTTCCAACCTACTGGGATGCGGTTTACAAAAAAATAAAAAAAATAGCTCAGAGCTTGGCTTTAAACACTGGCCTAGAATTATTATTTTTTTATTATTACAATCTCAATTATTAGTAGTAGTAGTAGTTGTAGTTGTTTTAGTAGTAGTAGGAGTAGTGGTAGAGCTGTATTAATAATAATTTATCTACATTAGTACAATATATTTTAAATTGTATGGAAAATTATATTTTCACAGCAATAACAGTATACATCAGGAGAGCGAGCTCTGGCCATATGAGTGTAATCTAGAGATCCTATAACTAGTCTGGGGTCCTTCTGTTATTATGATGCCCTGCACTCTCAGTGTATTCTTAGTCTTCTGGGTTGAATGACGCATGGGACCGTGTCAGTGAGAAGATGAGTATTGCAGCCAGAGCTGTTTTTTTATTTTCAAACCTACTGGGACATCATTTAATATAAAAATATTTTTTTTTTTTATAAGTAGTAGCAGTAGTAGTTTTAGTAGAGTTGAAATAATAATAATAATGTATTGTACAAAGTAAGTGTTAACACGTGTGCTTAGTACAAATGCAAGGGCTATGAATACAATATACAGTTGTGCTCATAAGTTTACATACCCTGGCATAATTTATGATTTCTTGGCCATTTTTCAGAGAATATGAATGATAACACAAAAACTTTTCTTTCACTCATGGTTAGTGTTTGGCTGAAGCCATTTATTATCAATCAACTGTGTTTACTCTTTTTAAATCATAATGGCAACAGAAACTACCCAAATTACCCTGACCAAAAGTTTACATACCCCAGTTCTTAATACCGTGTATTGCCCCCTTTAACATCAATGACAGCTTGAAGTCTTTTGTGGTATTTGGGGATGAGGCTCTTTATCTTCTCAGATGGTAAAGCTGCCCATTTCTCTTGGGAAAAAGCCACCAGTTCCTGTAAATTCTTGGGCTGTCTTGTATGAACTGCACGTTTGATATCTCCCCAGAGTGGCTCAATGATATTGATTTCAGGAAACTGAGATGGCCACTCCAGAACCTTCACTTTACTTGAATGTAGCCAATGACAGGTCGACTTGGCCTTGTGTTTTGGATCATTGTCATGTTGGAAGGTCCAAGTACGTCACATGTGTAGCTTCCTGGCTGATGAATGCAAATGTTCCTCCAGTATTTTTTGATAACATACTGCATTCAGTTTGCCATCAATTGTGACCAAATTTCCTGTGCCTTTGTAGCGCACACATCCCCAAAACATCAGCGATCCACCTCCATGTTTCAAAGTAGGAATGATGTACCTTTCATCATAGACCTTGTTGCCTTTTCTCTAAATGTAGCGTTTATGGTTGTGGCCAAAAAGCAAAATTTTGGTCTCACCACTCCAAATGACATTGTGCCAGAAGGTTTGAGGATTGTCTCTGTGCTGTTTGGCGTATTGTAAGTGGGATACTTTGTGGCATTTGCATAGTAATGGGTTTCTTCTGGCGACTCGACCATGCAGCCCATCTTTCTTCAAGTGCCTCCTTATTTTGCATCTTGAAACAGCCACACCACATGTTTTCAGAGAGTCCTGTATTTCACCTAAAAAGAGTAAACACAGTTGAGTGATAATAAATGGCTCCAGCCAAACACTAACCATGAGTGAAAGAAATGTTTTGTGTTATTATTCATATTCTCAGAAAAATGTCCAAAAAAATAAAAAGATTCTGCCAGTGTATGTAAAACTATGACCACAACTGTATTTTAAATGAGGCACACTAATTTGGAAAATGATATGTTCACAGCAGTAAAAGTATACAACAGGGGCAAAAGCCCTGTCCATATGAGTTTTTAGGGGTTGATTTACTAAAGGTGAATAGACTGTGCACTTTGCAAAGTTCAGTTGCATTCTGCAAGAGCAATTGCTCCAGAGCTTAGTAAGTATCATCCAATCATATGCAAGCAAAAATTTAGTTTTTTTTATTTTCCTTGCACTTGATTCTTTGCAAAGTGAAGCTTTCCTCATTTACTAAGTGCTGGAGCAACTATACTTGCAAAGTGTACAGACTATTTGCCTTTAGTAAATCAACCCCATTATCTAAAGATAATATATTTTTTTTATTATTATTTAATTATTTTTTTTTTTTAATTAGTCTGGGGTTCTTTGGATATTATGACCTCTATGATTTGACCCAGTAAGTGCATTTGTTGCAATGTTTTGAAATAAACACATTATACAAATTACTTTTTTAACCTTCTAACTCAATGATTGGGAAAAGGTTTATTTCTAATCTGTGAAAGTCTATCAGATCATTTTTATTTTGCTTCTTGAAATTACTTCTGAAAGAAACACTCAACAAGAACTGAGCTGGAAACATAATCTGTAGCTCCACCAAACCACCAAGGAATGGCTCCTATTGAATTCTACACATCCTAGCTGGTCACCAAGCGCAGCTGTCACTGAACTGTAGCTATCAGCAGCTAACAGAATTCATTGCTGCATTGCCTTTCATCTGCCTATCAAAGGAACAGAATGCCATGCGGCTGTTTTGGGTTCACATAGAACTGTGTGTCATCTGCAAACAACAAGCTCTGGTTGGAGAAATACTATTGATATATTAATTTTCTAAAACATGCATGTATTCACTATCTGCTATGTTAGTCATGTGAAAAAATGTACAGGACATATGCAAGACCAGGCTACCCTTCACACAAATCTATCAGTGATTTTCGGAAAGAGGACACAATGGAATTTGAGAGCAGGCAGTTTAAAAGCTCTGATCTTCTCGGCCCTGAATGTAGTTTGTGCTCAGTGGTTTTATGAATCCCATAACGGCACACAAGCAAGTGGAACCTATTTGATGAGGTCAGATGGGCAAACTAAACTAGGGAAACAAGCAATAAAGACTAGATCACCTTTGCAGAACTGCATACTAGCAGGCTTATCTCAGGCCTTATTTGTCCATGTGTTTCAAATAAAAACAGTATACTTTATCCTACAGTCATTATTATTTAGATACAAACGTACTAGAATCTAACCATTGGAGAGTGATATTTTAATTTGAATAGTGACTGTGAGGCACAGGTTATTGATCAAGAAGAGGGTGTTATGTGCTTTGTGCTCTGTTTTTGGTCCAGAAAAAGAAGATTCAATCGAAAAAAAAATGCAGAATTTTTATTTTTCTTCTTAAACGCTGGAGATAATTTTGCCCAGATGGCTCCAATCCACCAAGCTTGCCTTGGCTGGTCACTTCTGATCCAAACGTACAAGTATATAAAAGCAAAGACAATACAGCCTAAGAGCTAGCTTCTTAATCAGCAGTTTTCCCAGATGAATATAATTTAGGAGCTGAGAAATCACATTTCCTACATAAGTGTATTTTATAGGGTGAAGCAATTACTGGAAATCATATTGGAAGAAATGAAAAAAAATTAAGTAGACCTGAAATTATAAATGACATTTCAGTGAAGGCCTGCCTTGACCTGTTCAAAACCAAGGATTATTAAAAAAGTAAACAAGATTAGAGCTTTGACTCCAGTACCTTATAGATCAGTAGTGCTCCTACTTGGCTACACTGGGTCTCTCTCAACTGGTTGAACAGATGTGCCTCTCAACTGCATACATTCCCATGGGATATGTAAAGTAGTTAATGGACTGATATTTGGGTGGTCCAAAGAAGTTTGTGTAGCTGACTAGCACAGGTTCCAAGCTCATCCAACTGAGGGAAAACTGAGGTGTGCTGCAGGTCTGCTGGCTGGTAGA
>CM053027.1:71740803-71932683 GCA_028564925.1 Lithobates sylvaticus
CGGCACACACTAGTTATAGGTGCTGACCAATGTTACTGAGCAAGCATTACAGATATTAATCGGAGAGACCATCAAACCCAACAAAATATTCCTCAAATAGAAATAAGAATATATACAAATGAGTGAACTTTGTGCCAAAGACAAAAAAATAAATAAATAATAATAAAAAAAAAAATGAAAACGTCCCTCAAGCTTCCTTACCTTTTTCATAAGAATGAATAAAGTCCCCACTACCTCTTCTTTTTTTATGTCCCTTACACAAATACTAAATTGTGTATAGGTTGTTTTGTATGTCAACTACAGTATCTCACAAAAGTGAGTACACCCCTCACATTTTTGTAAATATTTTATTATATGTTTTCATGTGACAACACTGAAGAAATGACACTTTGCTACAACCCAGTAAACCCAGTCTTAAGTTTGTGTATTAACTTAAAGAAGGTTTGCCAAATACGTAATAAGATTTTCATGAGCTATAAAAAAAAAAAAATTACTTAAAGATAATTTAATTACCTTGGTGTGCATTACTGCTTTAGAGATAGCAAAGAATTTACTACTACAGGACAGTAGTAATTATGATTCGAACATTCTTCTGAAAGTTTAATTTTAATTATTTAACTACATATTTTAAATTACTAGTGAACATTTTTTATCAAGTCAAGAATTTCCTTTGGTGAATTGAGTTAATTTTAATCATTGCAAATTTATTTATTGCGTTTTGTTGTGTAGTAGCAAATGTGTTTATTTTTAATTTTTCTTGATTCATGAAGCAACGATAAGTGGTCTCTGCCTACTGTAGACGCTACAGTCATGACCCTCACGAACTCTCTGAAACCCATCCATGGAATACTTAGGTGTTAATGGACCTCAGGTTAAGAATCCCTGCCTTAGGAGATTGCTTATCTATATTGTAAATCCTGTTTGTTATAGATCTCCCTCTCTCCAAGAGGGCTCTACTGAAGCCTTCTGTCGTAGTCCAGTTGGTCTTCTTTTTTTTTTTTTTTTGGACAAACTGAACTTTGCCTAACTAAGCTTCCTTGCTAGAAATCAAGGGCTAGGTATTCTAGGCTTAGGATTTACCCTAGTAAACATTCCTTGTTGTAGACCACCTTAGCTGTTGGTTCAAGTTTTCTTCTCTTGTTCAGTTTGTCAGTTATTTCATCTGTTTTCCTTATGTTGGATTATTGGTTGCCCTCTACATTTTGAATTGATTCCAGTTATTCTCCAGGTAGCAGTTTATTTTCTTTTTTTCAAAAGTTTTTTATTGAGTTTTTCACAATAACAGAGGTATTGATAACAGGATTACAGAGTTACAGATTGAAGAAATCAAAATTGTACAACAAAGTGTTTACATGAATTACATGTACATCGTGACAATGCAACTTCGTGACTTTTGAACTTAAAACTCTATAAACATAGTGCTTTGCGTCCAGATGATAAACTACACTTGTTTGGAGTGAGTAGTGTAATATATATGGGTGATAGCCCATTATTTTAGACTCTGTTGTGGTACCAGGAACCTTTGGTATTATATGAACTACTAGGGCAGAACATGCAATGTAGCAACAAACCATAACAGGCCACCCCATTACTCATTCACCCCAACCGGAGCTATCTGTGAACAGGTGAGAGCGATTGAATTGTATAAAATAATCGGCTACATGGTTTGTCTGTAGACAGGTAGTGGCCCCTGTGTAATGGGTTATTTCCCATAACTGGGTATATGTCGATATAACTTTTGTTGGTCGTGATGGAGTGATACCCTATGCAGGATGGGTGGAAAGGTTTACAAACTGGGTGTCCCAGTGTGGTAAATCTGGTTGGTAAACGGTGATGGATAGGGTAAGCATAACAGGGGGGTAATAAGGGAGACAGGGGTGACGGTTCGCCCAGGTAGCAGTTTATATCCTTGCGGGCAATTTACTGCCCTTGTCTGGAGCACTAGGTTGATCCTAGGTGCCCTTCCGCTGACTTTTGGCCATGTCCATGTTTCTTAAATGTCTAAGAAATCCTTGTGTCCTTCAATGGATCATAAAAAAAAACTTTTTCTTAAACTCCATTGAGGGACACAACTTCAACCCATCTGCGTTGTGCGCCTTCTGTACTGCTTGATCAGAATATTGAGGTAAGATGTTTAGAGGCAGAGTGGCGGCTTAAAATGTTTGATTTGTCAATGCCCCAGTCTCCGGAAGGGGGTTGTTTAACACAAAATAGAAAGATTTACTACTGTCCCTTAAAAGACTTTAAGGAAAATATTTTACAGGCAGCAAAGCAAATACAAAAATCTTACATCTTTCTATACACCAAAGTGGTATGTTTGATATTTTTTCGTATTCTCGATATTTGGCACATCTACAGTTTTTCCACCCAAATTAGGGCATTTTCCTAATAAATGCTATATATTATAAAACAGTTTTGATAATGGAAACAACACTGCAAGTGATAAAGGGAAACCTTGTTTTATTTCCGGAAGAAATAATTTGATTGTTCTAACCTCTTGTAAAGAACAGAGCGAAGCATTGAAATATAAACTCTACGCAATTTTTAAAAAATGTTCAAACTTTGTTTTCTAGTGTTTATGGACCAATAGATAGTGTATAGTATTAGCTAAATTATTACCAATATCTAAAAATATTGCCACAACTATTCATTTTATTTATTTTATGAATGCATTAAATGCTAATACTTTCCTGGTATACTTTACAGAAAACAATTTACATCATTCTCTGCAACAAAAGAACTTTCAAAATATGATCCCTACTGTAGTAATGCAGATGTATACAGATGTATACAGTGGAGACATAATAACTGGAAGCCAGTTAATGTACTGGTGTGATTACAGCAAGAAACTGATGCATCCAGAGGAAACCCTCACAAACATGGGGAAAATATAAATGCAAGATGCAGATAAAGTTGTTTGTGAGAAAAAAAACCTTAACACCAGTGCTAACCACTAAATCACCAAGCTTTCTTTAAGTGATTAAAATGTGATTAGAAATATAAAATAATAGAATAATTGCAGGCCATTAATTAGGGAAATAATTATGTAAATTTTCTTTTCCATATAATGGATAATCAATAGTCCCTTTCCTATACACATAATATGCCAAGCTGTAAAACACAAACAAAAAAAAAGAGGAAAGGACCACATTAAAAAAAGTAATTTTCTCTGCAGTTTTCAAAGCTTGGGAGAAAAATATTGAGCAATTAAAGTAAATTAGAAAAAATCAATATTTTGTTAGAGGTTTTTTGAAGTTGTATTTTTCACAAAATATATCAGCATTAGGAGTGATTTAAAAAAGGAATATAAAATGTTCATTTGGCTTGGATTGTGAATAAGATTAAGCTGCATTCATTTAATTTCTTAAGTCATGTATGGGGAAAAAGCATGTTTTTTTCATACCCCTTGCACATGATTTGGTATTTAAAGTGAATATAGCTTTATATACTATAAAGCTATACTTTAAGAACAGTCTCAACTTCTTTAGTAAATCAACGCTGTTGCTTCTTAAACTAATATTAATAAGAAAGATCTCAAAGTGAATAATTTTTCATCTAACTGGATCAAACAACAAACCCCCTGGTTAGATGCTCTTAGGAAGGAAATATTAACTAAACACATTTTAAATGTTTGTCCTATTATTATATTCTCCCAAGAGAAGCCAGTGCTAGAGGTATCTCCTCCCCAATCCTAACTCTAATATAAACATGGAACAAATACAGAAATCCAAGCTTGCAGAAACCAGCTAGGAAGACCTTTTCTGATGGTCAGATTGTATCTGCATGTCGAAAGGTCATCACAGGTCTAAGGTCATCTTTAGGTGTTGAAAACCTGAGCACCAACTGACAAAACATCAGTTGTCAGAGCACACTATAATAAGCCCTTGACCTGCATGCAGCTTAAAAAATGGAAGTGACAACCAATATTTGTTCTCACTCATTTGAAGTCTCTACACATCTTTTCCACCAAGAGCAAAAGAACACACACAGAACTTCCTTTGGGTACTCATGATTTTGATGGTTTTCTATAGGAATTAAATTACATACAGAATCTATATATATATATATATATATATATATATATATATATATATATATATATAGATATAGATATTGATATAGATATATATATCTATATGTATATGTATATATATATATATATCTATATGTATATATATTCTCGTTTTAAACAAAGGCATAGCTTGAAGCAAAATTTGGCCTGGGCCCCCTCCCCGCTACCACCCAACGCATCAAGATACTTTAGTGGCTAAAGAGTTATATCACATCTTTATGTACATATTGGGAAGGTATTTCAAAAGATTTTGGAGAAACTGTCCACATTTTGACATGCCTCTCCAATTCTTTTGAATAACCTGGAGCAGGGGTAGGCAATCTTTGAGAAGTGGAGATCTACCTGAACAACATGAACAAGATCAAAAATAACCAGGATTCAGCAACCTTTTGTAATAAAATGAACTAGCAAGGTCTAACTAAATAGTAAGGAAAACTTACTAGGAACAATATAATTAAAAAAGGGTCACTGTAAAAATATAAACTTAGCTTACCTTAAAAGTGGACAGTGTCCGTCAGTAGAGAAGTGGACAGTATCAGTATGGCAGTTAACAGTGTCAGTAGAGCAGTGGATGGTGTCTGTAAGGCTGTAGATCAGGGATCCTCAAACTACGGCCCTCCAGCTGTTGCGGAACTACACATCCCATGAGGTATTGTAAAACTCTGACATTCACAGACATGACTAGGCATGATGGAATTGTAGTTCTTGAACAACTGGAGGGCCATAGTTTGAAGACCCCCGATGTAGATGGTTTCAGTAGGGCACTGGATGGTGTCAGTGGGGTAGTGGATGGTGTCATTAAAGCAGTGGACTTGTCAATAGGGCAGACGTTGGTGTCAGTTGGTGTCAGTAGAGCAGTGAGAAGTGTCAATTGGTAGAGCAGTGGATGGTGTCAGTAGTTTTTTTTTTTTTGATTTTGAGTTTTTTTGATTCTTTTTTACCATTTGATTTATTTATTTTTCTTTTTTTTACAATTTTCGTTTTTATAGTTTTTGTAAAAAATTTTGTATCCTGATGTCTTACTTGAGACAGAGAAAAGGACTGAAGACAGATATTCCCCAATCCCTTTCTCTACAGCCTCAGCTGCACTGGACAGTGAATGAATGAGAAGTGCTCTGTGCTGAGCATCTTCCTGTTCACTCACAAACTGAGGTGCCAGTAAATTACATGTTTACCACCCCCTTTCGCAGCTCCCCATACGGAAACATCCCCCACGGTGCTGCCAGGTTTCTCCCTCTCCTCTCCCGCCGGATGCTGCGGGGGATGTTTTAGGATGAGGAGCAGGGAAAAGTGGCCCTAGTAGCAATAATAAGAATAACCTGGACAGGAGGGGTGGTCGGAGCAGCATATACAGGAACCAATATATCACTTTTATTGCAGCAAAGAGATCTTATGAAAATACCCACTTTTCAGAAAATCTGTATTTGTATACTGCTAAGGATGTCCCCCAACCATCATGTGACAACCTCTGAGCCTGGTAATTGGCTGCATAAACACTGCACTGTGAAATACTGCGGGAGTGCCATATTTCCAAAAGTTGTTTATTCTAATGAGGACATCACAGAGAAACGGTAATGTTCAGATGTGGCATCAGGAGACCGATATCAAGAGATTGATATTTGCTTGCATTGGCATTGTAATAGATGTGCTTTAACGAGTCAGCAGACTTATTATTTCAATAAAAAAAACGTATCCCATTAGATTATAAAGGCATTTAAAATATTGTATGCATGTTATTCTTGTTACTTGTAAAATCCTTCCTTGTGTAGCAACCAAGACCTGAGACTGCTGGTGGGTGCTTTCATCTTGGATGTGAGGTCAGCAGCTTCAGCAGTGACACTTATGCCGCGTACACACGAGCGGACTTTTCGACAGCAAAGGTCTGACGGAACGAATCCGTCGGACAATTCGATCGTGTGTGGGCTCCATCGGACTTTTGCTGTCGAAAATTCTGACGGACTTTAGAAATAGAACATGTTTCTAATTTTTCCGCCGGAACTCCGTCGAACCCAGTTCCTATCGAAAAATCTGCTTGTCTGTATGCTAGTCTGACGGACAAACAACGAAGATAGGGCAGCTATTGGCTACTGGCTATGAACTTCCTTATTCTAGTCCGGTCGTACGTCATCACGTTCGAATCCGTCAGATTTTAGTGTGATTGTGTGTGGCCAAGTCCATTCATTCGAAAAGTCAGTCGGAACTCCGCCAAAAGTCAGTCGGAAAGACCGTTGCACCTAGTCCGTTGAAAAGTCAGCTCGTGTGTACGCGGAATTAGTATAGTATTCCCTTTTCCTCCTTTGCCCGCAGCTATATAAAATGCTATGTGGGGGGGGGGGGGGGGGGGGGTGTGCTGGAGCTGGGTCAGCACAGAGAGTATTTAGACACTCCTAGAAGAGAAGAGGGCTATGACATGGTAGGAAGGAGGGGAGCTGTACTAAGGATTTACTAATCAAATTTGTTAGCAAGCTACATTGCAGTGAATAATAAAACAATATAAGGGAAAAAAATACTTGCATTTTTAAGTGTTTTTGTTTGTTGACAGGGTCTCTTTAATGTGTATAAACAATATTTTTTGTTTGTTTGGTTTTGATTTGGTGAGTAGGGAAGGGTAATCCCTGCAAGGTTTTCTGTTTGTGCACCACTGAGAAAATGGTTCAAACAGTGAGTTATGCCCCGTACACATGAGCGGATTTTCCGTCAGAAAAATCTTGGATGTTTTTTCCGACGGAATTCTGCTCAAGCTTGTCTTGCATACACACGGTCACACAAAAGTTTGATGAAATTTCTACCGTCAAGAACGCGGCGACATACAACACTATGATGAGCCGAGAAAATGAAGTTCAATGCTTCCGAGCATGCGTTGAATTGTTCCCGAGCATGCGTAGGAATTTTGCGCGTCGGAATTGGTACAGACGATAGGAATCAAAACTTTTTCCGACCGAAAAATTGAGAACCTGCTCCCTGCTCTCAATCTTTTGCTGGCTGGAATTCCGCCAGAAAAAGTCAGATGGAGCATACACACGGTCGCATTTTCTGACCAAAAGCTCTCATCGGACTTTTGCTGGTGGAATTTCCAATCGTGTGTACGCGGCATTAGAGAGGGAAATTACCTGTTAGACAGTTGTCTCTTTTGGGATATTTACACTCTTCTCTCGTTCTGGGGACAACTCTAAAATGTTTGATTTCCCCTCACTTTCCTTCTTGGTCACAATGGTCACCAGTACAAATAGGGGTGAATCTCTCTAGTGGGGAGCAAAAAAAAAAAAAAAAACTTTACATAGGTGCTAACATTTCACCTCTCCAAAATTCAATGAAAAATTTGCCTGAAAACACACCTCTTCCTGTTGTGTTTACAAACATTCAGTGCTTCTTTTACTTCCCTTCCTCTGTTGTAAATGGGATGATTGTTTGTAAACACTGTTAATGTTTATACTCGTGATTGCTGTCATTGGTTCACAGCAGTTACAAGGTACAGAGCTTCTCTGATTGGCTCTGTAACTTGATTTAATGCTTGTGATTTGATCTGTTCAATGACTGTTTAGAGCCATGCATGGGTGCACTGGCCACCCACATGGCTCTACATACATGTTTTCTGTAGTACCATTTAACCACTTCCTGACCGCCCCATTTACTGCTACTTGGTGGCCCCGCTGCGCAAAATCACTTATATATACGTGATCCGCACTTCCGGGTATCGGGCGCGAGTGCTCGCCAGCGGCAGCTCACTCCCTCTGTGATTTTACACAACGGGAGCTGATCAGTGGGTCCCGTGGACCCGAAGTCCACTGCCCCCCGCGCTTACCGTTTGGTACACTGACAGAATGGCAGTCTGCCTATTTATACAAGGCAGATTGCCATTCTGTCAGTACAGGTATGGATCCTGTGTTTCTCTAAAGCAATCACGGCAGTCACATGATAATAAACCCCTCCCCGCCTCCCGGCATCCTAAACCCCTTAAAGGGTCAGAGGCGCCGGCTCTAAGGGGTTAAGGATATTCAAGACTTAAAAACGCCTAAATTAAAAGTTTGCTATAAAAGCCGCAAAAAAGTTTAAGCTGCTCTCCTATCTTCAAAAAACCTATAACTAGCAACTGTATTGGTATATTTGGTATAAACTCTTCTGACATTAACCGCTTGCCGATCGCCTCACGTAGATATACTGTGGCAGAAGGGCGTGTACAGACAGAATCATGTACCTATACGATGCCCTTTAAGAGGCGACCTGCGGGCGCGCGCGGCAAGATCCGTGAGTCGGGTCATGGGTCCCGTGGACTCGATCGCCGTGGGGATACCCGCGATCGTCTCACAGGGAGGAAGAACGGGGAGATGTTAATGTAAACAAGCTTCTCCCCGTTCTGCCTAGTGACAGTGTCACTGATCTCTGCTCCCTGTGATCGGAGCAGAGATCAGTGATGTGTCACACACAGCCACACCCCCCGCCAGTTATAAACACGCCCCTAGGACACACTTAACCCCTACACTGCCACCTAGTGGTTAACCCCTTCACTGCCAGTGTCATTTACACAGGAATCAGTGCATTTGTATAGCATTTGTATATGTATTGTATAATGGTCCAAAAAATGTGTCAAAAATGTCCGATGTTTCCGCCATAATGTCGCAGTCACGATAAAAATTGCTGATTGCCGCCATTACTAGTAAAAAAAAATATTAATAAAAATGCCATAAAACTATCCCCTATTTTGTAAATGCTATAACTTTTGTGCAAAACCAATCAATAATCGCTTATTGCGATTTTTTTTACCAAAAATATGTAGAAGAATAGGTATCAGGTTAAACTGAGGAAACATATATTTTTTTATATATTTTTGGGGGATATTTATTATAGTAAAATGTAAAAAATAATGTGTTTTTTTCAAAATTGACACTCTTTTTTTGTTTTTAGCGCAAAAAATAAAAAACGCAGAGGTGATCAAATACCACCAAAAGTAAGCTCTATTTGTGGGAAAAAAAGGACCTAAATTTTGTTTGGGAGCCACGTCGCACAACCGCGCAATTGTCAGTATAAAGCGATGCAGTGCCGAATCGCAAAACGTGCTCTGGTCAGGAAGGGGGTAAATTCTTCCAGGGCTGAAGTGGTTAATAAACAATTGCATGTGTTTTATGTCTTTTGCAGTACAGTTTCAAAAACAGCACAACTGAAATAATCTGAATCTATAATCTTTTCAGAAAAAAAAGCAACAAATTGAACACATTTCCACCACAAGTTTATATTCCAAACACAATTTTTTTTTTGATCCAGAAGTATAAAGATACATATCTGTGACTGTACAGCTATTCATCAAATGTGAGCAGTGAACTAATGAAAATTTGCTCCATATAAAATGGTTTAGCATAATGATGCAGTTGAGGAACTGAAGTGTAGAATAGATACATATTGAATTTTGCTAAGAGTGGAAAGGTGATAATAATAATAAAATTTAAAGGTACATAAAAAGCACTAAAGATCACTTATATAGTAATCTAAACAATGCCTTGTTTTTATGAAAAGAAAAAAAAAAAGATTGTAATAACATCCATACAATTCTAAACATTATGGGAAATCGTCAAAACTGAAGGTATTTAGAACCAATGAGCCATTTAGAACCAATGAACCGGGGGGGGGCAAGGGGGGGTTGGGGGATGTTTTCCAAAATACAGTCTATTTCCTCTCTAGGAAATTACTAATGGTCATGTTGTTAGTTGTTACCTCCTTTCACTTCCAGTGACAGCTAATAGTGTAAGTGGCTGTGTTACAAAGCTACACACAGTAAGTATCCAATGATTACATTTTCGCTACTCGTGGAAATTTATACATACATTCCTGCGTCTATGAAGGTTAAGAGACAAGGAAAATTACGAAAAAAAAATAAAAAAAGTTCCGAATCGAAAAAAAAAAAGTAACGAATCGAAAAAAAAAAAAAAAGGTTACGAATCGAAAAAAAAAGTTACGAATGTACGAATTTTTTTGTTCAATCCATTCGAAGCATGTTAACCTCCCTGGCGGTATGATTCTGGCTGGAATTTAGTGCTGAAAGCGGTACAATTATTTTGCACGGAAATTTGGCGTTTTTATATTGTAGGCATGCAATTCTTATGAATAACTCACTTAAATCTGTCCGAACCAGAGTCTAGTAGACATCCCGGTATGATAAAGTTTGAAACACAAAATAATAAATTATAATATAATAAAAATATATAAAAAATGATTCAATAATGTAATCAAATCAAAAACACTGAAATTTGCTCAGTTGCAGAATAGTCGCTGTCATTAAATTTATTGTTTGATGATAAATTGTGATTTTAATTTTTTATCTGTGTTTTCTAGCTGGTCTAAAACCACTTTTGACATAAAGGGACACTTTTTGGTTTGCTATGGACAATCTCCAGTTTCCAGGCAGAAAAAAAATATTTTTATTATATAAAATGACATGCAGGGCACTGGGCAGACCACTAGGGACAAAGGGGATGTGTATTTTTTGTATACAGTACTGTAATCTGTAAGATTACAGTACTGTATGTGTTGTGTGTTTTTAAACTTTTTTAAATTTGGCGCCGATCTCCGCTCCCGTGCGTCGTAACGTCACAGGGAACGGAGATCGGCGGCACCCGGCACTGTGTGAATCGAGCGAGCGGACGGCTCGCTCACACAGCGGGGAGACATCGCAGGATCCAGGGGAAAAGGTAAGTAACTTCCCCCCTGCATCCTGCAACGCAAGCCCGAGTCTGGCTCGGGGTTACCGCTCCCAGCACAAAAAGCTGGACCCGAGCCAGGCTCGGGGTTACCGCCAAGGAGGTTAAGCAGCACCATTGTAAGGGACACGGAAAATTACCAATTCAACAAAAAAAAATAATACATACATTCCTGCGTCTATGAAGGTTCCCATTTATCTGGGCCATGGTATAGCTAGTAGTAGTTAGTCTCATTCAATTGGACTTGATCTGTAATGTTGAAGACATAGGGGGAGATTTACTAAAACTGCAGAGTGCAAAATCTAGTGCAGTTGTACATGGTAGCCAATCAGCTTCTAACTTCAGCTCGTTCAATTAAGCTTTGGCAATAAAACCTGGAAGCTGATTGGTTTCTATGCAGAGCTGCATTCGATTTTGCACCCTCCAGTTTTAGTAAACCAACCCCATAGAATTGCTTATCCGAGCTAATCCAGTGAAGAATTGAAGACTGGACTAAATAGGTGGCTTGGGTAAGCTACAAAACATCTTGGAACATCTTCTTACATAATCCATGTAAATTGACTTTTTTTTGTTTTGTGGTTCTTTAACCACTTGACCTCTGGAAGATTTACCCCCCCTTCATGAACAGGCCATTTTTTGTGATTCGGCACTGTATTATAAGCGGTTGTATTGTCCGTTTGGTCATTTTTACCTATAGGTAATTTGTTTTTCTTTTCGGTGATTTACTACCGCTTTAACTGATATTTGCAACGCTGTAACCAAATAAAATTGATGTAATTTTTTCCGACACATAGCGCTTTCTTATGCGCGTATTTGATCACCACTGCATTTTTTAAATTTTTGGGCCATCAAAAAAAAAAAGGCAGACAATTTTGGAAAAAAAAAATAAATGTTTTACTTTCTGCCATAAAACCTATCCAATAATAAAAATGGAAAAATCTAATTTCCTTATAAATGTAGGCCAATATGTATTCTGCTACATGTTTTTAGTAAAAAGAAAATAATAATAAGCGTATACTGATTGGTTTATGCGAACATTATAGCGTCTACAAACTATAGTATAGTACTAACAATAGTTTACAAAGCCATCCATAGCTCTGCCCCCAGCTACATCACTAACCTAGTACCAAAATACCAACCAAGCCGCTCTCTTCGGTCCTCCCAAGACCTCCTGCTCTCTAGCTCCCTTGGTAAGCCTAGTGCCCGGCACCCGCAGATTGGCTCCTGCTGTGATTAATTAAAGCAGAAGTGGTGCGCTGGTGACGCATGCATTCCCTCTGCAGGCGGAAGTGCTGAATCACATATATATACACGTGATCCTGCACAGGAGAGCCCCCCTGTAGCAGTAAATCTGCTATGGGGCAGTCCTTAAGCAGTTAAAGTCCAACTTCACTTCAAAAAATTCCTTTTATACTAACCTTTTTTCTGAACTCTTCTAGCTGGTCAGATGCCCTCACAGGTCCTTCCTCTTCTTCTTTTGTTGTAGTGTTGGGCTGTCCTTACTCATGGACAGTGCAGCATTTACCTAATGCTAACTTCACCCCTCACTGTTCCATTCAACCAATTGGAGTGATGGAAAGACTTGCTAATTTTGGTCATGAAAGAGCATGTTCAAACCCATGTTACAGTGCTCCTGCTTGATTGGGCCAGCAGAGAGATAGTCAATCCTGTGTTAAGCTAGCCATAGATGGATCAAAATGTGGCCAGTACAGCAGAAATCAGCCATAATTTGATCCATGTGTAGCTGTTCGTCAGAAGTCAATCGTTACATCAACTTCTGTGGAACGAGAATGTTGGAAAGCTTTTTTCGATCAGCAGCTACAGCAAATGGGCTGTCAAATATTGGAAAAGTGGCTGATCAGTGGGAATGTTGGAGAACTTTATCGATCAGTGGCTGCAGCCTATTGATCAGCGTATGCTGAGAACAGAGAGTCCCACTGTCAGAATACAATGTCAATACAATGTGAAAGGAAAACAAAAATCATCTATGGCCAGCTTAAAGTGTTTGTTACTCCAACATTTCATATTACTTATACAGTATGTGCCTGCTGTACCATGTACTTGATGTATGAAAGAGTATGCTGTTCTCTTTGTATTGCTTCCTCTGCTATTCATCCCTCTGCTTTCCTATTAAAAACTGACCACACTGGGCATGAGAGCACAGCGTGCCCAGTTCTCTAGCTATGCTGGAAACTCAGCCTGCTCTTCTCCAATGATCAGACATGTCCTGAGACGCCATCCCAACTCACCCTGCACAGCCTTTCCCTGGGAAGCTCAGTGTGCTGCTGCTTCTCTTCACCCAGCTCTTGTGTAGATTAGAACAAAGGAAAAGTAAGAAGTGAAAAAATGTATTTATAATGTTTTTATATAAATATATCTATAAACAAATGTCTTGCCTTTCATTTCTATTAAAAACAGAATGGGCTATTTTACAAGGTGATCATTTACAATCACTTTAAGTAGTGACTGGAAATGTGACTGGGGCTTACACAGGGCTGTATTCTCTGGTCTGAATGGAGCAATGTGAGAGCAAAATGAAGATATGACTGAAGTGGATAAACACTTCCAATTATCATCATGAGCTTGTTGTGAATAGAGAAAGATTTACAGGAAAATTACAGATACCAGTTATATTAACTACAAGTATTCAAAAGGATGCAAATGCAAAATAAATGAAATAAAATGTTAAATTGCAGCTTTGATAAAAAAAATAAAAAAATAGGAAAAAGAAGAATTTTTAAGCCGTTTCTAATGTTTTCCTGTCTACCTCTCTTTTCTGATTGCCAGGTCTTGTTCCAGTCACTATCCTCCATGTTACTGTGCTGTTTATTGCTGCCTTAGTATGAAAAGTGTGGCACTATTTTGTTAACCTAACAAAAACAGGTTTGCTAAAAACATTTTCTTTTCATTTTTGTATTTCATTAAAGAGGAGGGCCCAAAAAAAAAAAATGTAAAAGTCAGCAGCTACAAATACTGCAGCTGCTGACTTTTAATAATCGGACACTTACCTGTCCCAGGGTCCAGCTAAGCGGGGGAACGAGACCCCGCCCCCTCATTCCCCGCTCCGCTCGCGGCGCCGGCATTCTTAATGTGGGCACCCGGCTGTGGCTTCACAGCCGGGCACCCACTGCGCATGCGCGAGCGGCGCCGTGATTTGACGCTCACTCATCTGGGACACGTGACAGGTCCCAGATGACTGTGCGGCGCCTAGGGGAAGTGATGTCATTGCCCGGGCAATGAAGGTGGCAGACTACGAGGGACCCCCTAGTAACATTTAGAGGTGAGTAAAAAAAAAGTTATTTTCCAATTATTTTTTTTTTTATGATTTTTAAGCCAAATTTTTTTTTTTGGTGGCAACACCACTTTAAATAGTAAATTACAAGCTTGAATGTCGAGTTTTGGACATCATTTCTTTCTTTCTTTATTTATAATGGTCAGGAGTGGTGAGGAGTGAACCAAGCAAAGTGGTTCAGAGAAGGTTTGACAAATTCAGGAAAAAATCTTAGTAGATTTAGCAAAAAAATGCTAAAACCACACATAGCACAGAACCCCACTTATACCATTTTCTACCCCAACATTTCATATTCCTGATATGTGCCTGCTGTACTATGTACTTGTATTAGAAAGTACCCTGTTCCCTTTGTATTGCTTCCTTTATGTGAAATCCCTGGTGATCCTGTCAGTCCCTCTGCTTCCCCATTAGGAGTTGTAAAGGCAGAAGGTTTTTTATCTTAATGCATAATATGCATTAAAAAAACCTTCTGTGTGTGTAGCAGCCTCCCCAGCGCCCCCTAATTACTTACCTGAGCCCCATCTCTCTCCAGCGATGTCCACAAATGTCTAAGCCATCTGCAACACTTCTCCTGATTGGCTGAGACACAGCAGTGGTGCCATTGGCTCCCGCGGCTGTCAATCAAAGTCAGTCAGCCAATCAGGGGAGAGAGGGCCTGGGGCTGGGTCCGGGCTCCGTGTCTGAATGGAAACACGGAGCTCTGACTCGGGTCCAGTGCCCCCATAGGAAGCTGCTGTCTATGGGGGCACTCAATAGGAGGAAGGGGCCAGGAGCAGCAAAGAGGCACCTGACAAGAGGAGGATCCGGGATACTCTGTGCAAATCCAAGTATAACATGTTTATTATTTAAAAAAAAAAAAAAAAAACGAGCCTTTACAATCACTTTAAAAACCGACCACACTAAACAGGAGAACACACTGTGGTCAGTTCTATAGCTATGTTGGGAACTTAGTGTACTCTCCTCTAATGATCACACTTGCCCTGACACGCCCTACACAGCCATTCACTGGAAAGCTCAATGTGCTGCTGCTTCCTCTCCCCCAGCTCTTATGCAGCTGAGAACAGAGTGAATGTGATCACTTATAAAAAAGGGGAAAAAAGGTATTTATAATGTTTTTTTTTTTTATATCTATACAAAAAGGTTTTTCCTTTCATTTCTATTTTAAAGTGAATGGGTTGTTTTATGAGGTAGTCGTTTACAATCACTTTAAGCTTATTGGAAAACAAGATTCTCATTGCACTCTAAGTTCAGGCTCAAACCTTGAATACATTAAGCCTATTGGAGCTGAATCATGGTATTTTTTTATTTAAATACAAAAATCCTTTAAGTAACCTCTCAGGGATGCGCTAAAGCCACATGTACTGTATAGCTGTAGTTGTTGTATAATGCACTCCTTTAAAATACTATTTGGTGTCATTTAGCAATGGTGACAGTACCCATACTACATGACGGATCCCTTCCGGCTTCTATTTTTCAGAAAATCAGGACATCTGTTATTTAGCAGTGGTATCACTATCAGCTGTAAATGACAGTTCCCTGCTGGCTTCTGTTTGTAAATAAAGGGGTGGGGGATTCTGGTCACGTTGGTTAATAACAGCTCCCAGGATCTCCACCTGCTTGTTTACATACCAGAAATGCCTCAGATTTTTCCTTCTGAGTTACAGGGGAGTTATCATTATGGCAACAGGTCTATATTGTCCAGTGTCATTATTCTTGACTGGCATGAATGATGTTGGATTTTGATCAGGACAGGAGCCTTGTTTTTAATTTTTTTTTAAATAAAAGACTTTTCCAATGGTGTAGTTGTTTTTATTGTTTTTTTTTTCCTTTTTTGTGAATGTAACAAAGGTTGCTCTTTGCTCATTCACTTGGGGCATAAATATATGAGGACCCCTATTTTTAATTCCAATAAGCCCCCAACATCAGACCCCCACATTTCTTTTGAAGGACAGAATGTCAGAATGAAGCCCTTGTCCCCCTCAACATGGGGTAAGGTGCCTTGCAAGCTATCCTCCCAATTCTGAAGGCATGTGACCTGGTATGGTTTGGGAGGTGGGGGGGCTTACTCGCTGCTCATCACATGCCCGACGAAGGGGTCCTGCGTGGCTCCGAAACATTGCACAATCCTTGTGTTGTGATCATGCAATAAATCACCGATTTGGACGCTATCTATGTCGTTCCATGGTGTGCTGGCAAATATCTTTGCTTTGACTTGAACCAGTGTCCAGCTGGTTGTTGCTACAGCACCCAAACTCGAGAGCTCATCCAGGAATGTGTGCGATGGGAATATGAAGTAGTACTCGCTGCTCCCACCCTTTACTGGCCAGCCAACCTGCATGCCTGGATACGGGTCTTTCTAATGCAAAAACAGCAGGATGTGACCTTTGTGGGAGATTTTCCCCCACTTCCTGCCCATGTGACATCCATACAGATAATGGGAAATTTGTCCGCCACATATACTAAACCTTTCCCACTGTACTATGTGTTTTTCTGTGTTGCTGTTGGAGAGATTTCTTATCTCTTCCTATCTTGAGGAAAAGGGGAAGTAAGAGAAAATCTCTCCAACAGAGATATGGAGAATAATAAACAATTGATAGAGACTCTTAACCTACTTCGATCTATCCAATATGAAATAAAATAGGTACGGCTTGAGTTGTGTTTCATGTACATTGTCTCTGTTGTTCACAGTCTTAGGGGATCTTTAAAAAAATATAATTACAAGTAAGACAAGTATAATTACAGGTAAGTAAGAGAAAATCTCTCCAACAGAGATGTGGAGAGTAATGCCGCGTACACACGAAGGGACTATCCCACGGGATTGTCCGCTGGACTCAAGTCCACCGGACAATCCCCTCGTGTGTGGGCGCCGGCGGACTTTTTGGCGCCAAAAGTCCGGCGGACTAGGTTTTAAGTTTTGTTTTAAAATTGTCCGCTGGACTTGGCAGTCCGGCGGACAATCCCGCAGTTAGTAGGCTAGTCCGCCGGACTTTTGAAATGAACGGACTTGCCGCTCATCGGAAAGTCCGTTCATTTTCAAAAGTCCGGCGGACTTTTTCCAGCGGATTGTCCGCCGAAGAAGTCCGGGCGTGTGTGGGCAAGGCACACGCTCGGAAGTCCGGGCCTGTGTGGGGAAGTCCCGCCGGACTAGGTCCGGCGGACAATGCGCCGGACTAGGTCCGGCGGACAAAGTCCGAACGTGTGTACTCGGCATAATAAACACTTGATAGAGACTCTTACCCTACTTCGATCTATCCAATATGAAATAAAAAAGGTATGGCTTGAGTTGGGTTTCATGTACATTGTCTCTGTTGTTCACAGTCTTAGGGGATCTTTTAAAAAATATAATTACAAGTAAGACAAGTATAATTACAGGTAAGTAAGGGAAAATCTCTCCAACAGAGATATGGAGAGTAATAAACACTTGATAGAGACTCTTACCCTACTTCGCTCTATCCAATATGAAATAAAAAAGGTATGGATTGAGTTGGGCTTCATGTACATTGTCTCTGTTGTTCACAGTCTTAGGGGGGGTCTGTTAAAAAATATAATTACAAAAATGTAATGGGGGTAGCTCTTGTAACACCAGGAATTCCCACAGACACAGGTTTGTACCTCTATCTGCCATGGCAAAGAATGCGAACATGTACCTTCCTCCATAGAACACACATGTGCTTTAGCTTCACAGAAAGCTTAGAAGGTACCAAGTTACATTCAACTGAGAAATGCAAATGCGGCCAAACAATTTAAATATATAACACTTAACAAGTCATATGCAATCTTTGTTCCTCTCTGCCATTGCATTGAAATGTTATTATCTACTTCATAGAAGGCTGCTATCATAATGTAGGTCAAAGGGTTAACATCCATTTTCCAACATGTAATTACGATTTGCATTATTAATGCAGAGATTATTCTTGATAAATATGTGCACAGAGGATATGCTATTAAACAAATGCATAGTTATTTAAAACCCTTCTTAGAAATCTATGCATATAAATGTGTACTTGTGTTACTATACACACAGAACAGGAGACGATTCTTTATCATGAGCACAAGGGATGAACCGCGGGTTATATTTGTATTACGTTATTATGTCTTCTGTCCAAAACATTGTTCATTAAAAAAATAAATAAATCAAGCGCTAGGTACTGTGCAACTGTGGATATTAAACTGTTATGAAAATTGAATTCCCAGCATGCCAGCATGCCTCGCTACATGAAATGAAAAACTTCCTAAAACTTGTTAACCTCAATCTATAAACTTATAAATATGAATGCTAATGGTTGGGATCAGGTTAGTCATCTCCAACCAATATGATCTTCTAATAGATTGGTTAAATTAGTATTTTAAAATATGTACCAAGGTGACCAGGGTGTGAATCTGGTCAATCAAGATTATATTATATTATGTTATATTATTATATATTATATTATATTCACAATGTCTACAAGCAGTGTTTCATTTAAATTAAGCTTTAAAGGAGAAGTATAGCCAAAGCTTTTTTGGCCATAATTCTCCTGCGGGATCACAAGAGCGCAGTTCGTTCTGCACTCCTGTGACCCGTTTTCCGCTGACAGCCGGGTAAAGTCCATTACCAGCTGACATCACTCATCTGAACCAGGCTCGAGGAAGATCCTGACTTTACAGTTGGGATCCACCCACATGCCTGCATCAGCAGCTGACTCAGCCTCTCAGTGAGCTGCTGAGTGCTGGAACCAGCAGCTCCTGCCCTCTCCACAGCTCAGCGCTCCAGTGAGCGCTGAAGGGGCAGAGCAGAAAGACGGTGACTGACAGTCACCGGATATCTGCTCACTGAAGGCTGAGAACCGAGCGGTCAGTGGTCTTTGATTGCTCGGTTCTCAGTCTTAGAGCCAGAAGGGGACAGGTGAAGCATCTGATTGATCTATGTGAGTATATATTGTATATATTTTTTTCACAAGCCCATACTTTTCTTTTAAAGCGGAGTTCCACCCAAAAACGAAACTTCTGCTTTTCGGAAACTCCCCCCCCCCCCCCACTGGTGGCACATTTGGCACATTTCAGGGGGAGGGGGGAGCAGATACCTGTCTAATACAGGTATTTTTCTCCCACTTTCGGGGCATAGATATCCAAGCCACCCATGGGTATCTACGCCACTTCCAGCGCCTACTCCGCCTCCCCCGCTGTCTTCTGGGAGACACACAGGTCCCAGAAGACAGCAGGGACCAGTGGGATCGCGCAGCACGAGTAGTGCATGCCCAGTAGGGAACCAGGAAGTGAAGCTTCACTTCCTGAATCTTTTACCGAAGATGGCGGCGCCTCAACCCGAGAGCTGAGGGGATGGGTCGGCTTCAGGTGCCAACATCGCGGGCACCCTGGACAGGTAAGTGTCCTTATTTTAAAAGTCAGCAGCTGCAGTATTTGTAGCTGCTGACTTAAAAAATAAAATAAAATTAGGCGGAACTTCACTTTAAATATGTTCCAGGGACATCAAAACAAAATATTTGTAAAGACGTACAGTTTGATATCTTTAGAAAGCAGCCTGAGTAGAATAGCCTGCTCCCTACCAGCATGCTGAAGGAAACAATCCTTGTTCTCTGCGTGGAGGCGCTGGTCTCAACACATTACATCTGGTCAAACACATCCCCCTGCTGAGTCTAAGGTACAGATCCCCAATCAGCAGTGAACATGAACTTCACTGATTGCAGAGCTATAGTTTTGACTTAGCATGGAGCATGTCGGTCCTCTGCAGAGATACCGCTGCTTCCACACAAAGAAAAAAAGGTCCTTCTGTGCATTATACTGGCAGGAAACAGGTTTTTGTACTCAGACTGTGGCTGATTTATGAGGAGAATGAATTGTAAGGCATTACATACCTTTTGTCTTGATGCACCTGGAATGTATTAAGCTGATTTAAACTGAAAATGTAATTGGGCTTTAAAGCTTCTCTAAACGTTACCACTCGGAACTTATATGGAATTACCGGAAAGGTGAATAAAGAGTAACTGTTGCTTTCCGATATAGAGAGGAAGGAGGAAAGCAGAAAAGGTTAAACTATTGACCTAAATCCTCAACCCCCATCCTATATATTGCAATACAAATAAATTGACTGCTCAGTCAATAACCTTTTATTGCAAGTGACTCTACATTTTCACATGTAAGTCTTGAATATATCATTGTATTCCCTACATCTGAGCGTCTATATTTCTTTTTACATGTACTGTGATTGACCATAATGATTTATTGAGGATGATTTAGTAAAGGGGTACAGAGTGTTGACTTTGCGAAGTGAATGCTTACTTTGATGAATGAGTAAGGGCTAATATGTGTAAATTGCAATACAATGGCTATCAACCGAATAAAAAAAGTTGGTATTGACACCACCTCATCAACTTGTTATTTTTGATGCTCCTTTACTTTTACACTTCAAGTCTTCACCCAAGCTTCCTCAACATGTAGAGTCTTAGATGTGTACAGAAGAGTGCCTGTCAAAAAACTTCATCTCACTTAAAAGTCTTTTAGAAATATTTAAGGGTTAGAAGCATCAAATACATCCAACGTGTTTCAGGGAGAAAAAAACACCCCCTTCTTCAAGGTTTGAGGTGCTGATGGTAATAGAATCACAACAAAATGCATTAAGGAACCTGTGTTTTGGCTTGATGAAGACTAGCATCTCCTGATGACACTAAAGACAGCCAGCTCAATGGGTAGAGGGAATACCTGGTTTAGGATAGCGATTATACTGACACTACCAAACTTACAGTTCCACATCATTGTGACCTAAGATGACTCTTAGATCCAGTTCCACTTTCTAAAAAACCCTTCTGGGCCCTTAGAATAGACTAAAGATTCTCCCCAACCACTGTATGGTGAATTAAAGAAGGAGAGACTCACATGCTCTCACATACTCAGAAATAGTGGGGTAGTTGTGGAAGAAGGGAGATGGACGCTGTAAACTTAACCTATTACTTTGCCAAGCTTGAAAAAATACAGGTGCACTTTAGGAAGGAAACCTATTATGCCGATAGACAGAAATTTAAGGTCACCCCTCTAGATACCACAAATGTGTAAAGGAAACATGAAAATGACAGACCTAATGATAGACCCATTTCACCTATTCTTTTCAGACACATGTAAAAAAATAAAAAAATACAGTGGTGATTAAATAGCACCAAAACAAAGCTCTATCTGTCTCAAAATATGATAAAAATGTAATTTGGATACAGTGTTGCATAACTGCGCAATTGTCATTCAAAGTGTGACAGCGATGAAAGCTGAAAATTGTCCTGGGCAGGAAGGGGGTGAAAGTGCCCGGTATTGAAGTGGTTAATTAAAAGCACTACAGTAAATTCTGAACAATACTAGACAGTTTTCTTTTGACCCATAAAACATGAGTATTTTTTGCTTTGTGGTACCTGATATTAAAAATGAAGAAAGGATAGTGCATGCCCAAGCTTGTCGTGTGGTCAGACATCTACTGGCTTTGCTAGCATCAGCTCCTGCTGGTTTCTACGTATATATGGCTTGCCCAACTGGGAATATCTACAAAAGAAATTTCTCTGACAGTTTGGAGATTCAGATTCTCAAGTCAAGCTAAACATAGGCTGCGTAGCTGTACATTTCTCCTGTGTTTTATTTTTATAGCAGAAATCCAATCTCCTACATTAACAGCCATTCCTTAGGAACTGTCAGCTGGTTGGAAGTCCAATTTCAGTTGTGATTTTCTGCAACATTTCCTCTAGTCACAGAGGGTACATAGGGATATTTCTTTCTTACATAACAAAATAACAGTGAGTTTTTTCCGCTTGGCATGGTTGCTGGGAGACAATTGTATTTTCTCTGTGCCTTTGTTTGCCGTATATTGCACTTATCTATTCTTATTAGAGATTAGTATTTTTTTTTTATAGTAGAGAAGAGCAGCATAAATATATACAGATATATAAAAACACACATTATTCCAGTTATTTATTATTTTACTCACCATAAAACCCTTTTCTCTGAGTCCATTGAAGGACACAGCTTGGTGATAATTAAGCAACCTAGAGTAATACTGACACCTACAGGAGAAATGGGCACATAGAAACTGAAAGCTGATATTTAAAGGTATAACCTCTCCCACCTTGCACCTGCTCAATTGTGGCAATCAGTCCAAGTAGAGAACAATAGCATATGAGGGGAGGGAGCTGTGGACTCTGAGAAAAGGATTATGAGTACAAAAATCCTATTTTCTCCATCATCCATTGAGAGACACAGCTTGATGATAATTAGGCAACCTAGGGACCTTCCAAAGCAGTCCAAACAGAGGGGTGGGCACATAAAAACAAGCAAACTAACACATCAAGACAAAAACCAAAGCAAAAGAAAACCATGGGCATCAAAAAGCCACTTACAGGACCTGGAACCAAACTAGTGTCTGCTGAGGCAAATACATTGATTATATAGGACTTAGAGCACATATACTGTAGATACTGTAACTCTGTCAAGTTCTCCGACAACCAAAATAAAACCAGCCTGAAATTTGTGTCAGGGTGGGTGCTATAAATAGATTAGCAGAGAGGTTGTCTTGTCACAGCAGAGCTCTGGACATGCATTCCTTTCTCTGCCTATGTGGAGGGTGTGTGTGTGCCTTTCCTCCAATCAGCTTTCACACAGTGTATGTCAAGACTCCCCTCACACTGCTGAATGAGGAAGTAAAAATTCTAACATGATGTTAGAATTCTAAAGAATATAGAACGTGGAAGACAGCAGATATGCATGTAAAACTTATGTAGGGAGATTTGTTTCATCTCTGTGTATCATCTGAGGCTGTTCACTTCACTGGGTATAGAAGAGGGTTTACATCCACTTTGGGTTGAAAAAGAGTTGCAAAAGGCACAACCTTTCCCTGTAGCAAGCTTAACCTTTTAACCGGTTCCCGACCAGCCACTGCAGTTATATTGCAGCAGGATAGCTCCCTTGGGCGAGCCGTCGTAGCTGTACATTGGCCCTTTAAGACACTGCAGGAGGCGCGTGCGCCCGCAGCGTGTTCCAGGAGCCGATGCGAGTGCCCAGTGGGCGCGATAACCACCCGCGATCGCTCGTTACAGAGCGGGAACCGGGATATGTGTGTGTAAACACACAAATCCCGGTTCTCTCAGGGGGGAGGAGACAGATCGTGTGCTCCTACTAAGTAGGAACACTAATTAGCCACTTCAGCCCCGGACCATTTGGCAGCCAAAGGACCAGAGGTCTTTTTTCAATTTCGCACTGCACTACTTTAACTGGTAATTGCGCGGTCATGCAATTTTGTAACCAAACGAAATTTGCGTCCTTTTCTTCCCACAAATAGAGCTTTCTTTTGATGGTATTTGATTGCCTCTGTGATTTTTATTTTTTGCGATATAAACGGAAAAAGAGCGAAAATTTTGAAAAAAAAAGAGATTTTCTACTTTTTGTTATAAAAAAAAATCTAATAAACTCAATTTTAGTCAAACATTTGGGCCAAAATGTATTCAGCCACATGTCTTTAGTAAAAAAAAATGCCAATAAGCGTATATTTATTGGTTTGCGCAAAAGTTATAGCGTCTACAAACTAGAGTACATTTTCTGGAATTTACACCGCTTTTAATTTATGACTGCCTATTTCATTTCTTGAGGTGCTAAAATGGCAGAGAAGTACAAAACCCCCCCAAATGACCCCATTTTGGAAAGTAGACACCCCAAGCTATTTGCTGAGAGGCATGTTGAGCCCATTGAATATTTTTTTTTTTTTAGTCCCAAGTGATTGAATAAAGACAAAAATAAAAAAGATTTTTTTTTTTTTTTTCAAAAAGTTGTCACTAAATGATATATTGCTCACACATGCCATAGTTATATGTGGAATTGCACCCCAAAATAAATTTTGCTGCTTCTCCTGAGTATGGGGATACCACATGTGTGGGACTTTTTGGGAGCCTAGCCGCGTACGGGGCCCCGAAACCCAAGCACCGCCTTCAGGATTTCTAAGGGTGCAAATTTTTGATTTCACTCCTCACTACCTATCACCGTTTCGAAGGCCATAAAATGCCAAAATAGCACAAAACCCCCCCAAATGACCCCATTTTGGAAAGTAGACACCCCAAGCTATTTGTTGAGAGGCATGGTGAGTATTTTACAGCTCTCATTTGTTTTTGAAAATGAAGAAAGTAAATAAAAAAAAAAAAAATTTTTTTTTTATTTTTTCAATTTTCAAAACTTTGTGAAAAAAAGCGAGATCTCAAAAAAACTCACAATACCTCCCAGCAAATAGCTTGGGGTGTCTACTTTCCAAAATGGGGTCATTTTGGGGGGTTTTATGCCATCTGGGCATTCCATGGCCTCCGAAACTGTGATTGGCAGTGAGAAGTGAAATAAAAAAATTACACCCTTAGAAAGCCTGAAGGCGGTGATTGGTTTTTGGGGTTCCGTACGCAGCTAGGCTCCCAAAAAGTCCCACACATGTGGTATCCCCGTACTCAGGAGAAGCAACAGAATGTATTTTGGGGTGTATTTCCACATATGCCCATGACATGTTTGAGCAATATATCATTTAGTGACAACTTTTTGTAAAAAAAATATATATATATTTTTTTTTTTTTTTCATTATTCAATCTCTTGGGACAAAAAAAAAAAAAATATTTAATGGGCTCAACATTGCTCTCATCAAATAGCTTGGGGTGTCTACTTTCCAAAATGGGGTCATTTGGGGGGGGTTTGAACTGTCCTGGCATTTTATGCACAACATTTAGAAGCCTATGTCACACGTCACCCACTCTTCTAACCACTTGTAGACAAAGCCCTTTCTGACACTTTTTGTTTACATGGAAACATATTTTTTTTTTGCAAGAAAATTACGTTGAACCCCCAAACACTATATATATTGTTAAAGCAAAGGCCCTACAGATTAAAATGGTGGGTGTTGCATTTTTTTTTTTCCACACAGTATTTGCGCAGCGATTTTTCAAACGCATTTTTTGTGGAAAAAATACACTTTTTTTTTTTTTTTAATGCACTAAAACACACTATATTGCTCAAATTTTTGATGAAATAAAAAATATGATCTTAGGCCGAGTACATGGATACCAAACACGACATGCTTTAAAATTGCGCACAAACACGCAGTGGCGACAAACTACATACATTTTTAAAAGCCTTTAAAAGCCTTTACATGATACCACATTAGATTCACGGAGGAGGTCTACTGCTAAAATTACTGCCCTCGATCTGACCTTCGCGGTGATACCTCACATGCATGGTGCAATTGCTGTTTACATATGACGCCAGACCAACGCTTGTGTACGCCTTTGCGCAAGAGAAGGGGGGGCAGGGGTGCTTTTTTTTTTTTGTTTTTTTTTTTTTTTTTTTTTTTTTTTTTTATTTAGCTTTTTTATTTTATTTTTAAAACTGTTCCTTCCATTTTTTTTCTTTGTTATGATTTTTATTGTTATCTCAGGGAATGTAAATATCCCCTATGATAGCAATAGGCAGTGACAGGTACTCTTTTTTTGAAAAAATTGGGGTCTATTAGACCCTAGATCTTTCCTCTGCCCTCAAAGCATCTGACCACACCAAGATTGGTGTGATAAAATGCTTTCCCAATTTCCCAATGGCGCGGTTTATATCCGGGAGGGGGGACATTCCCTCCCACTGCTTGTAAAAGCAGTCTAGAGGCTAATTACCCGCTAGAATTGCTTTTACATGAAAGCCGATCACTGGCTGAAAAGAATGATACCAAGATGATACCTAAACCTGCAGGCATCATTCTGGTATAACCATTCAAAGTCCAGCAACATACTGGACATATATTGTAATCTTTTTTTTTTTTCATGCAGCCTCTTGGCTGAACGAAAAAAAGAGATTGATTGGTGGGTATGCCCACCATTAGAATACCTCCCTTCATCCACCCACTTCTAATGATGGGCATACATGCACCATTTATATATGCCGATGCATGGGGGCATCCTCCCGCAAAAGTTATGCCGTGTACACACGGTCGGAATTTCGACCGTATGTACGTGGCATTAGGAGCCAATCGCTCCTCCCCCCCCCCTGCTGCCCCCATGCTTCGGCATATATGCTCTTTTTTTTAACTGTGGTGGTGAAATCACCTCCTACAGCGTTGGAGTCGCGGCTTTATGTATCGTGGGAGCAAACGCTGTTGCTGTCAAGATAAATAAATCCGCGTTGCAACTGAATGGCGCACCTGAAAACAAAAAAAAATGCTCAACACTAAAACACACAGTAAACAAAATTACATACCTGAAAAGCAAGCATGATAAAACATAATAAAACATAATAAAACATAATAAAACATTGCAGAATAGAATGGAGTAAAAAAAGAGCAACAATAGAGAGAGAATAGAGTGAGAGAGAGAACAATAAAACGACAACTATTTTATTTTTTTTTATTTTTTTGAGATTCACAGGTAAAAAAAGCTCCTGACTGAAGCGACTGAATCAAAACGCTACCACAAAAAAAAAATGTTAGCGATCGCAGGGATCAGGCCTGACTCTGCGAACGCTGCAGTTATGTGTGCTTAGTGTTTTGTAAGTGACAGTGATCGATCGATACTGCACTTGGGTGGGCTGGGCTGGGCTGGGCGGAGGGGGAAAACGCAGGTGCTAGCAGGTATCTGGGCTGATCCCGCTAACAATGCGTTTTTTTTTTTTTTTTTTTGGAACCCTAAACTGCTGGGACGCTAGTATAGATCTGATCAGATCAGATATTGATCTGTTCAGATACTGTGCCACTAAGGGAGGTGTATGCTTTGCGCGTGGGTGTTTGCGGTACTGGCACTAACCTGGGGCGACGCAGACCTTATTTGACCCTAAAACCTAATTGATATCACCCGCCGGGCGATCAGGGGGTTAAACCGTTATTGGGTAATAAATGGCGGGTGCCCTGACAGTATAAAAAAAACAAGCTAACTAACCAGCGTCACCCGTAACAGTAATACAAAAAAAAAACTGGTTACCTAGCGACACTAATGCAGCGATCAGAAAAACGATCGCTTAGTGACACTGGCAAAAGGGGGTGAAAGGGTTAACTAGGGGCAATCAGGGGGTTAAAACCTTTATTAGGTAATATATGGGGGTACCTGACGCTATATAAAAACCTGACGGGGAACCTAAATAACGAAATAACTAACTGGCTAACCAGCGTCACCAGTGACAGTTATACAGTGATCACTGGTGAAAGGGTTAACTCTAGGGGCAATCAGGGGGTTAAAACCTTTATTTAGGTTGTAATATGGGGGTACCTGACCTATAAACCTATTTATGAACCTATATAAACATGGCGGTTACCTAAAAAAAAAAAAAATGGTTACCTAGCGACACTAATGCAGCGATCAGAAAAACGATCGCTTAGTGACACTGGCAAAAGGGGGTGACAGGGTTAACTAGGGGCAATCAGGGGGTTAAAACCTTTATTAGGTAATATATGGGGGTACCTGACGCTATATAAAAACCTGACGGGGAACCTAAATAACGAAATAACTAACTGGCTAACCAGCGTCACCAGTGACAGTTATACAGTGATCACTGGTGAAAGGGTTAACTCTAGGGGCAATCAAGGGGTTAAAACCTTTATTTAGGTTGTAATATGGGGGTACCTGACCTATAAACCTATTTATGAACCTATATAAACATGGCGGTTACCTAAAAAAAAAAAAAAAAATGGTTACCTAGCGACACTAATGCAGCGATCAGAAAAACGATCGCTTAGTGACACTGGCAAAAGGGGGTGAAAGGGTTAACTAGGGGCAATCAGGGGGTTAAAACCTTTATTAGGTAATATATGGGGGTACCTGACGCTATATAAAAACCTGACGGGGAACCTAAATAACGAAATAACTAACTGGCTAACCAGCGTCACCAGTGACAGTTATACAGTGATCACTGGTGAAAGGGTTAACTCTAGGGGCAATCAAGGGGTTAAAACCTTTATTTAGGTTGTAATATGGGGGTACCTGACCTATAAACCTATTTATGAACCTATATAAACATGGCGGTTACCTAAAAAAAAAAAAAATGGTTACCTAGCGACAGCAGTGACACTAATACAGCGATCAGAAAAACGATCGCTTAGTGACACTGGCAAAAGGGGGTGAAAGGGTTACCTGGGGGGCAATCAAGGGGTTAAACCTTTATTAGGGGGGGGGGGGGGGGGCTACCTTGGACCTAAAACTAACTGCACTGACAGTTATTACAGTCACACTGACACTAAATGCAGTGATCAGTAAAAAAATGATCACTGCAATTAGTGACACTGTGACTGGGGGGGGAGGGGGTGATCTGGGGGGTGATCTGGGGGTGACAGGGGGGTGTTTTGTGTGCCTATGTGTACTGGTGTCAGTGTACTGTTGGTGCACTAACCTTTAGATGTTCACAGCTCGGCGTTCCGGTCACATAGACCGGCGCACCGAGCGTGACATCACTTCCTCTGCCTGTGTTTTGATTGACACAGACAGAGGAAGCATCTGATTCGCCAGGAGCGATCGCGAGGGGGTGGCCAGAAACCACTGGCCGTCCCCTCATCCCGGATCGCTCCTGAAGCGATCCCGACCGTCCCCGCCGGCCGGGGGGGGTCCGATCGGACCCCCCACCCGCCGGAAGAATGGCACGTACAGGTACGTGGTTCTGCCTGTACGTGCCATTCTGCCGACGTATATATACAGGGGGCGGTCGGGAAGTGGTTAGTCTGCTTCCCCAGGCAGTCCCATCCCCCCACAGTCAGAACAAACCTAGGGAACACAGTTAACCACATGACCGCCCCCTAGTGTTAACCCCTTCCTTGCCAGTGAAATTTTTATAGCACTTTATAAATGTCACTGGCCCCGAAAATTTGGATAAAAAAAAAATAAAGTTGGAGTGGTTGTAGTGCTAGTTCTACTGAGTTTGCATACCAAATTTGGGGTTTCTAGCTACAAGTGGCCCCGAGATATGTGGCCCCAAAGTCGGGTCGAAAAATGTTCTTCTCTGCTGCAGAAAAGTGCTTGACATTTTGTGACCCGACTTTGGGGCCACGTATCTCGGGGCCACTTGTAGCTAGAAACCCCAAATTTGGTATGCAAACACAGTAGAACTAGCACTACAACCTCTCCAAATTTGGGGTTTATATCACCAAGTGACCCCGAGATACGTGGACCCAAAGTCGGGTCGCAAAATATTTTCGAATTCGGTTGAAAAAATTTCAAATGCAGTGGAAATATTTTCAAATCTGGTTGAAATTATTTCAACTGCATTAGAAACTATTTCAACCAGATTTGAAAATATTTCATCTGCATTAGAAACTATTTCAACTGCAACCGAGATATGTGGCCCCAAAGTCGGGTCGAAAAATGTTCTTCTCTGCTGCAGAAAAGTGCTTGACATTTTGCGTATATTTGGTATGCAAACACAGTAGATCTAGCACTACAACATATCCAAATTTGGGGTTTATATCACCAAGTGACCCCGAGATACGTGGACCCAAAGTCGGGTCGCAAAATATTTTCGAATTCGGTTGAAAAAATTTCAAATGCAGTTGAAATATTTTCAAATCTGGTTGAAATTATTTCAACTGCATTAGAAACTATTTCAACCAGATTTGAAAATATTTCAACTGCATTAGAAACTATTTCAACTGCATTAGAAACTATTTCAACCAGATTTGAAAATATTTCATCTGCATTAGAAACTATTTCTATCACCAAGTAACCCCGAGATACGTGGACCCAAAGTCGGGTCACAAAATATTTTCGAATTCGGTTGAAATAGTTTCAAATGCGGTTGAAATCATTTCAAATGCAGGTGAAATAATTTCAAATCATGTTTATAATATTTCAAGCGGATTCGAAAATATTTTTGCGACCCGACTTTGAAAAAAAAAATGAAATTGATTCTAAAAGTCTGCAGAAGATCTGCAAAAAAAAAAGAAGTGAAATGGCTGTTAATAGTCTACAGGAGATCTGCTATTAAATTATATATGTTTTTTTATTCTGTTCTAATCTTTTCTATTTGAATTATAAATTTTGGAAGATGGTTATTTATTATACACATCTGTCACATAAAAAAAAAAAGATGTGAAATGGCTGTCACGGATGTCGGTCGCAAGGCAAGTACATATGCTGTATGTCATTGTCCACTTGCCACAACACCTGCCACAAGTGCCAAGACACCTGCCACGATTGCCACATGACCTGCCACGAGTACCACGTGACCGACCACAAGTGCCACGTGACCTGCCCCGTGACCAAGTTGTGGATTGTCCACTTGCCATGTCACCTGCCACAAGTTATGGGGTTCCTAGAACCAAGTGACCCCCAGATATGGGGGATATGTCAAGTACTTTTCTACAGCAGAGAATTACATTTTGTGACCCGACTTTGGGGCCACATATCTCGGGGCCACTTGTAGCTAGAAACCCCAAATTTGGTATGCAAACACAGTAGAACTAGCACTACAACCTCTCCAAATTTGGGGTTTATATCACCAAGTGACCCCGAGATACGTGGACCCAAAGTCGGGTCGCAAAATATTTTCGAATTCGGTTGAAAAAATTTCAAATGCAGTGGAAATATTTTCAAATCTGGTTGAAATTATTTCAACTGCATTAGAAACTATTTCAACCAGATTTGAAAATATTTCATCTGCATTAGAAACTATTTCAACTGCAACCGAGATATGTGGCCCCAAAGTCGGGTCGAAAAATGTTCTTCTCTGCTGCAGAAAAGTGCTTGACATTTTGCGTATATTTGGTATGCAAACACAGTAGATCTAGCACTACAACATATCCAAATTTGGGGTTTATATCACCAAGTGACCCCGAGATACGTGGACCCAAAGTCGGGTCGCAAAATATTTTCGAATTCGGTTGAAAAAATTTCAAATGCAGTTGAAATATTTTGTGAAAAGATGTGAAATGGCTGTCACGGATGTCGGTCGCAAGGCAAGTACATATGCTGTATGTCATTGTCCACTTGCCACAACACCTGCCACAAGTGCCAAGACACCTGCCACGATTGCCACATGACCTGCCACGAGTACCACGTGACCGACCACAAGTGCCACGTGACCTGCCCCGTGACCAAGTTGTGGATTGTCCACTTGCCATGTCACCTGCCACAAGTTATGGGGTTCCTAGCACCAAGTGACCCCCAGATATGGGGGATATGTCAAGTACTTTTCTACAGCAGAGAATTACATTTTGTGACCCGACTTTGGGGCCACATATCTCGGGGCCACTTGTAGCTAGAAACCCCAAATTTGGTATGCAAACACAGTAGAACTAGCACTACAACCTCTCCAAATTTGGGGTTTATATCACCAAGTGACCCCGAGATACGTGGACCCAAAGTCGGGTCGCAAAATATTTTCGAATTCGGTTGAAATAATTTCAAATGCAGTTGAAATATTTTCAAATCTGGTTGAAATTATTTCAACTGCATTAGAAACTATTTCAACCAGATTTGAAAATATTTCAACTGCATTAGAAACTATTTCAACTGCATTAGAAACTGTTTCAAATCTGGTTGGGGGATATGTCAAGTACTTTTCTACAGCAGAGAATTACATTTTGTGACCCGACTTTGAGGCCACGTATCTCGGGGCCACTTAAAGCTAGAAACCAGTAGAACTAGCACTATAACCTCTCCAAATTTGGGGTTTATATCACCAAGTGACCCCGAGATACGTGGACCCAAAGTCGGGTCGCAAAATATTTTCGAATTCGGTTGAAAAAATTTCAAATGCAGTGGAAATATTTTCAAATCTGGTTGAAATTATTTCAACTGCATTAGAAACTATTTCAACCAGATTTGAAAATATTTCATCTGCATTAGAAACTATTTCAACTGCAACCGAGATATGTGGCCCCAAAGTCGGGTCGAAAAATGTTCTTCTCTGCTGCAGAAAAGTGCTTGACATTTTGCGTATATTTGGTATGCAAACACAGTAGATCTAGCACTACAACATATCCAAATTTGGGGTTTATATCACCAAGTGACCCCGAGATACGTGGACCCAAAGTCGGGTCGCAAAATATTTTCGAATTCGGTTGAAAAAATTTCAAATGCAGTTGAAATATTTTGTGAAAAGATGTGAAATGGCTGTCACGGATGTCGGTCGCAAGGCAAGTACATATGCTGTATGTCATTGTCCACTTGCCACAACACCTGCCACAAGTGCCAAGACACCTGCCACGATTGCCACATGACCTGCCACGAGTACCACGTGACCGACCACAAGTGCCACGTGACCTGCCCCGTGACCAAGTTGTGGATTGTCCACTTGCCATGTCACCTGCCACAAGTTATGGGGTTCCTAGCACCAAGTGACCCCCAGATATGGGGGATATGTCAAGTACTTTTCTACAGCAGAGAATTACATTTTGTGACCCGACTTTGGGGCCACATATCTCGGGGCCACTTGTAGCTAGAAACCCCAAATTTGGTATGCAAACACAGTAGAACTAGCACTACAACCTCTCCAAATTTGGGGTTTATATCACCAAGTGACCCCGAGATACGTGGACCCAAAGTCGGGTCGCAAAATATTTTCGAATTCGGTTGAAATAATTTCAAATGCAGTTGAAATATTTTCAAATCTGGTTGAAATTATTTCAACTGCATTAGAAACTATTTCAACCAGATTTGAAAATATTTCAACTGCATTAGAAACTATTTCAACTGCATTAGAAACTGTTTCAAATCTGGTTGGGGGATATGTCAAGTACTTTTCTACAGCAGAGAATTACATTTTGTGACCCGACTTTGAGGCCACGTATCTCGGGGCCACTTAAAGCTAGAAACCAGTAGAACTAGCACTATAACCTCTCCAAATTTGGGGTTTCTATCACCAAGTAACCCCGAGATACGTGGACCCAAAGTCGGGTCGCAAAATATTTTCGAATTCGAAATATTTTCAAATCTGGTTGAAATTATTTCAACTGCATTAGAAACTATTTCAACCAGATTTGAAAATATTTCATCTGCATTAGAAACTATTTCAACTGCAACCGAGATATGTGGCCCCAAAGTCGGGTCGAAAAATGTTCTTCTCTGCTGCAGAAAAGTGCTTGACATTTTGCGTATATTTGGTATGCAAACACAGTAGATCTAGCACTACAACATATCCAAATTTGGGGTTTATATCACCAAGTGACCCAGAGATACGTGGACCCAAAGTCGGGTCGCAAAATATTTTCGAATTCGGTTGAAAAAATTTCAAATGCAGTGGAAATATTTTCAAATCTGGTTGAAATTATTTCAACTGCATTAGAAACTATTTCAACCAGATTTGAAAATATTTCAACTGCATTAGAAACTATTTCAACTGCATTAGAAACTATTTCAACCAGATTTGAAAATATTTCATCTGCATTAGAAACTATTTCAACTGCATTAGAAACTATTTCAACCAGGAGAGGTTGTAGTGCTAGTTCTACTGTGTTTGCATACCAAATTTGGGGTTTCTAGCTACAAGTGGCCCCGAGATACGTGGCCCCAAAGTCGGGTCACAAAATGTCAAGCACTTTTCTGCAGCAGAGAAGAACATTTTTCGACCCGACTTTGGGGCCACATATCTCGGGGCCACTTGTAGCTAGAAACCCCAAATTTGGTATGCAAACACAGTAGATCTAGCACTACAACATATCCAGATTTGGGGTTTATATCACCAAGTGACCCCGAGATACGTGGACCCAAAGTCGGGTCGCAAAATATTTTCGAATTCGGTTGAAAAAATTTCAAATGCAGTTGAAATATTTTCAAATCTGGTTGAAATTATTTCAACTGCATTAGAAACTATTTCAACCAGATTTGAAAATATTTCATCTGCATTAGAAACTATTTCAACTGCAACCGAGATATGTGGCCCCAAAGTCGGGTCGAAAAATGTTCTTCTCTGCTGCAGAAAAGTGCTTGACATTTTGCGTATATTTGGTATGCAAACACAGTAGATCTAGCACTACAACATATCCAAATTTGGGGTTTATATCACCAAGTGACCCCGAGATACGTGGACCCAAAGTCGGGTCGCAAAATATTTTCGAATTCGGTTGAAAAAATTTCAAATGCAGTTGAAATATTTTCAAATCTGGTTGAAATTATTTCAACTGCATTAGAAACTATTTCAACCAGATTTGAAAATATTTCAACTGCATTAGAAACTATTTCAACTGCATTAGAAACTATTTCAACCAGATTTGAAAATATTTCATCTGCATTAGAAACTATTTCTATCACCAAGTAACCCCGAGATACGTGGACCCAAAGTCGGGTCACAAAATATTTTCGAATTCGGTTGAAATAGTTTCAAATGCGGTTGAAATCATTTCAAATGCAGGTGAAATAATTTCAAATCATGTTTATACTATTTCAAGCGGATTCGAAAATATTTTGCGACCCGACTTTGAAAAAAAAAAATGAAATTGATTCTAAAAGTCTGCAGAAGATCTGCAAAAAAAAAAAGAAGTGAAATGGCTGTTAATAGTCTACAGGAGATCTGCTATTAAATTATATATGTTTTTTTATTCTGTTCTAATCTTTTCTATTTGAATTATAAATTTTGGAAGATGGTTATTTATTATACACATCTGTCACATAAAAAAAAAAGATGTGAAATGGCTGTCACGGATGTCGGTCGCAAGGCAAGTACATATGCTGTATGTCATTGTCCACTTGCCACAACACCTGCCACAAGTGCCAAGACACCTGCCACGATTGCCACATGACCTGCCACGAGTACCACGTGACCGACCACAAGTGCCACGTGACCTGCCCCGTGACCAAGTTGTGGATTGTCCACTTGCCATGTCACCTGCCACAAGTTATGGGGTTCCTAGCACCAAGTGACCCCCAGATATGGGGGATATGTCAAGTACTTTTCTACAGCAGAGAATTACATTTTGTGACCCGACTTTGGGGCCACGTATCTCGGGGCCACTTGTAGCTAGAAACCCCAAATTTGGTATGCAAACACAGTAGAACTAGCACTACAACCTCTCCAAATTTGGGGTTTATATCACCAAGTAACCCCGAGATACGTGGACCCAAAGTCGGGTCGCAAAATATTTTCGAATTCGGTTGAAAAAATTTCAAATGCAGTTGAAATATTTTCAAATCTGGTTGAAAATATTTCAACTGCATTTGAAATTATTTCAACCAGATTTGAAAATATTTCATCTGCATTAGAAACTATTTCAACTGCAACCGAGATATGTGGCCCCAAAGTCGGGTCGAAAAATGTTCTTCTCTGCTGCAGAAAAGTGCTTGACATTTTGCGTATATTTGGTATGCAAACACAGTAGATCTAGCACTACAACATATCCAAATTTGGGGTTTATATCTACAAGTGACCCCGAGATACGTGGCCCCAAAGTCGGGTCGCAAAATATTTTCGAATTCGGTTGAAAAAATTTCAAATGCAGTTGAAATATTTTGTGAAAAGATGTGAAATGGCTGTCACGGATGTCGGTCGCAAGGCAAGTACATATGCTGTATGTCATTGTCCACTTGCCACAACACCTGCCACAAGTGCCAAGACACCTGCCACGATTGCCACATGACCTGCCACGAGTACCACGTGACCGACCACAAGTGCCACGTGACCTGCCCCGTGACCAAGTTGTGGATTGTCCACTTGCCATGTCACCTGCCACAAGTTATGGGGTTCCTAGCACCAAGTGACCCCCAGATATGGGGGATATGTCAAGTACTTTTCTACAGCAGAGAATTACATTTTGTGACCCGACTTTGGGGCCACATATCTCGGGGCCACTTGCTAGAAACCCCAAATTTGGTATGCAAACACAGTAGAACTAGCACTACAACCTCTCCAAATTTGGGGTTTATATCACCAAGTGACCCCGAGATACGTGGACCCAAAGTCGGGTCGCAAAATATTTTCGAATTCGGTTGAAATAATTTCAAATGCAGTTGAAATATTTTCAAATCTGGTTGAAATTATTTCAACTGCATTAGAAACTATTTCAACCAGATTTGAAAATATTTCAACTGCATTAGAAACTATTTCAACTGCATTAGAAACTGTTTCAAATCTGGTTGGGGGATATGTCAAGTACTTTTCTACAGCAGAGAATTACATTTTGTGACCCGACTTTGAGGCCACGTATCTCGGGGCCACTTAAAGCTAGAAACCAGTAGAACTAGCACTATAACCTCTCCAAATTTGGGGTTTCTATCACCAAGTAACCCCGAGATACGTGGACCCAAAGTCGGGTCGCAAAATATTTTCGAATTCGGTTGAAAAAATTTCAAATGCAGTGGAAATATTTTCAAATCTGGTTGAAATTATTTCAACTGCATTAGAAACTATTTCAACCAGATTTGAAAATATTTCATCTGCATTAGAAACTATTTCAACTGCAACCGAGATATGTGGCCCCAAAGTCGGGTCGAAAAATGTTCTTCTCTGCTGCAGAAAAGTGCTTGACATTTTGCGTATATTTGGTATGCAAACACAGTAGATCTAGCACTACAACATATCCAAATTTGGGGTTTATATCACCAAGTGACCCCGAGATACGTGGACCCAAAGTCGGGTCGCAAAATATTTTCGAATTCGGTTGAAAAAATTTCAAATGCAGTTGAAATATTTTCAAATCTGGTTGAAATTATTTCAACTGCATTAGAAAATATTTCAACCAGATTTGAAAATATTTCAACTGCATTAGAAACTATTTCAACTGCATTAGAAACTATTTCAACCAGATTTGAAAATATTTCATCTGCATTAGAAACTATTTCTATCACCAAGTAACCCCGAGATACGTGGACCCAAAGTCGGGTCACAAAATATTTTCGAATTCGGTTGAAATAGTTTCAAATGCGGTTGAAATCATTTCAAATGCAGGTGAAATAATTTCAAATCATGTTTATACTATTTCAAGCGGATTCGAAAATATTTTGCGACCCGACTTTGAAAAAAAAAATGAAATTGATTCTAAAAGTCTGCAGAAGATCTGCAAAAAAAAAAAGAAGTGAAATGGCTGTTAATAGTCTACAGGAGATCTGCTATTAAATTATATATGTTTTTTTATTCTGTTCTAATCTTTTCTATTTGAATTATAAATTTTGGAAGATGGTTATTTATTATACACATCTGTCACATAAAAAAAAAAGATGTGAAATGGCTGTCACGGATGTCGGTCGCAAGGCAAGTACATATGCTGTATGTCATTGTCCACTTGCCACAACACCTGCCACAAGTGCCAAGACACCTGCCACGATTGCCACATGACCTGCCACGAGTACCACGTGACCGACCACAAGTGCCACGTGACCTGCCCCGTGACCAAGTTGTGGATTGTCCACTTGCCATGTCACCTGCCACAAGTTATGGGGTTCCTAGCACCAAGTGACCCCCAGATATGGGGGATATGTCAAGTACTTTTCTACAGCAGAGAATTACATTTTGTGACCCGACTTTGGGGCCACGTATCTCGGGGCCACTTAAAGCTAGAAACCCCAAATTTGGTATGCAAACACAGTAGAACTAGCACTACAACCTCTCCAAATTTGGGGTTTATATCACCAAGTAACCCCGAGATACGTGGACCCAAAGTCGGGTCGCAAAATATTTTCTAATTCAGTTGAAAAAATTTCAAATGCAGTGGAAATATTTTCAAATCTGGTTGAAATTATTTCAACTGCATTAGAAACTATTTCAACCAGATTTGAAAATATTTCAAGTGCATTAGAAACTATTTCAACTGCAACCGAGATATGTGGCCCCAAAGTCGGGTCGAAAAATGTTCTTCTCTGCTGCAGAAAAGTGCTTGACATTTTGCGTATATTTGGTATGCAAACACAGTAGATCTAGCACTACAACATATCCAAATTTGGGGTTTATATCACCAAGTGACCCGAGATACGTGGACCCAAAGTCGGGTCGCAAAATATTTTCGAATTCGGTTGAAAAAATTTCAAATGCAGTTGAAATATTTTGTGAAAAGATGTGAAATGGCTGTCACGGATGTCGGTCGCAAGGCAAGTACATATGCTGTATGTCATTGTCCACTTGCCACAACACCTGCCACAAGTGCCAAGACACCTGCCACGATTGCCACATGACCTGCCACGAGTACCACGTGACCGACCACAAGTGCCACGTGACCTGCCCCGTGACCAAGTTGTGGATTGTCCACTTGCCATGTCACCTGCCACAAGTTATGGGGTTCCTAGCACCAAGTGACCCCCAGATATGGGGGATATGTCAAGTACTTTTCTACAGCAGAGAATTACATTTTGTGACCCGACTTTGGGGCCACGTATCTCGGGGCCACTTGTAGCTAGAAACCCCAAATTTGGTATGCAAACACAGTAGAACTAGCACTACAACCTCTCCAAATTTGGGGTTTCTATCACCAAGTGACCCCGAGATACGTGGACCCAAAGTCGGGTCGCAAAATATTTTCGAATTCGGTTGAAATAATTTCAAATGCAGTTGAAATATTTTCAAATCTGGTTGAAATTATTTCAACTGCATTAGAAACTATTTCAACCAGATTTGAAAATATTTCAACTGCATTAGAAAATATTTCAACTGCATTAGAAACTGTTTCAAATCTGGTTGGGGGATATGTCAAGTACTTTTCTACAGCAGAGAATTACATTTTGTGACCCGACTTTGAGGCCACGTATCTCGGGGCCACTTAAAGCTAGAAACCAGTAGAAATAGCACTATAACCTCTACAAATTTGGGGTTTCTATCACCAAGTAACCCGAGATACGTGGACCCAAAGTCGGGTCGCAAAATATTTTCGAATTCGGTTGAAAAAATTTCAAATGCAGTGGAAATATTTTCAAATCTGGTTGAAATTATTTCAACTGCATTAGAAACTATTTCAACCAGATTTGAAAATATTTCATCTGCATTAGAAACTATTTCAACTGCAACCGAGATATGTGGCCCCAAAGTCGGGTCGAAAAATGTTCTTCTCTGCTGCAGAAAAGTGCTTGACATTTTGCGTATATTTGGTATGCAAACACAGTAGATCTAGCACTACAACATATCCAAATTTGGGGTTTATATCACCAAGTGACCCCGAGATACGTGGACCCAAAGTCGGGTCGCAAAATATTTTCGAATTCGGTTGAAAAAATTTCAAATGCAGTTGAAATATTTTCAAATCTGGTTGAAATTATTTCAACTGCATTAGAAAACTATTTCAACCAGATTTGAAAATATTTCAACTGCATTAGAAACTATTTCAACTGCATTAGAAACTATTTCAACCAGATTTGAAAATATTTCATCTGCATTAGAAACTATTTCAACTGCATTAGAAACTATTTCAACCAGATTTGAAAATATTTCATCTGCATTAGAAACTATTTCTATCACCAAGTAACCCCGAGATACGTGGACCCAAAGTCGGGTCACAAAATATTTTCGAATTCGGTTGAAATAGTTTCAAATGCGGTTGAAATAGTTTCAAATGCAGGTGAAATAATTTCAAATCATGTTGATACTATTTCAAGCGGATTCGAAAATATTTTGCGACCCGACTTTGAAAAAAAAAAATGAAATTGATTCTAACAGTCTGCAGAAGATCTGCAAAAAAAAAAAGAAGTGAAATGGCTGTTAATAGTCTACAGGAGATCTGCTATTAAATTATATATGTTTTTTTATTCTGTTCTAATCTTTTCTATTTGAATTATAAATTTTGGAAGATGGTTATTTATTATACACATCTGTCACATAAAAAAAAAGATGTGAAATGGCTGTCACGGATGTCGGTCGCAAGGCAAGTACATATGCTGTATGTCATTGTCCACTTGCCACAACACCTGCCACAAGTGCCAAGACACCTGCCACGATTGCCACATGACCTGCCACGAGTACCACGTGACCGACCACAAGTGCCACGTGACCTGCCCCGTGACCAAGTTGTGGATTGTCCACTTGCCATGTCACCTGCCACAAGTTATGGGGTTCCTAGCACCAAGTGACCCCCAGATATGGGGGATATGTCAAGTACTTTTCTACAGCAGAGAATTACATTTTGTGACCCGACTTTGGGGCCACATATCTCGGGGCCACTTGTAGCTAGAAACCCCAAATTTGGTATGCAAACACAGTAGAACTAGCACTACAACCTCTCCAAATTTGGGGTTTATATCACCAAGTGACCCCGAGATACGTGGACCCAAAGTCGGGTCGCAAAATATTTTCGAATTCGGTTGAAATAATTTCAAATGCAGTTGAAATATTTTCAAATCTGGTTGAAATTATTTCAACTGCATTAGAAACTATTTCAACCAGATTTGAAAATATTTCAACTGCATTAGAAACTATTTCAACTGCATTAGAAACTGTTTCAAATCTGGTTGGGGGATATGTCAATATGTCAAGTACTTTTCTACAGCAGAGAATTACATTTTGTGACCCGACTTTGAGGCCACGTATCTCGGGGCCACTTAAAGCTAGAAACCAGTAGAACTAGAACTATAACCTCTCCAAATTTGGGGTTTCTATCACCAAGTAACCCCGAGATACGTGGACCCAAAGTCGGGTCGCAAAATATTTTCGAATCCGGTTGAAATAGTTTCAAATGCGGTTGAAAAAATTTCAAATGCAGTTGAAATAATTTCAAATCATGTTGATACTATTTCAAGCGGATTCGAAAATATTTTGCCACCCGAATTTGAAAAAAAAAATGAAATTGATTCTAACAGTCTGCAGAAGATCTGCAAAAAAAAGTGAAATGGCTGTTAATAGTCTACAGGAGATCTGCTAAAAAAAAAGAAATAGATGCTAATAGTCTGCAGGAGATCTGGTGAGAAAACGAAATAGATACGAATTGTCTGCAGGAGATCTGCAAAAAAAAGTGAAATGGTTCTTAATAGTCTACAGGAGATCTGCTAAAAAAAGAAATAGATGCTAATAGTCTGCAGGAGATCTGGTGAGAAAACGAAATAGATACTAATAGTCTGTAGTTGTAGTGCTAGTTCTACTGTGTTTGCATACCAAATTTGGGGTTTCTAGCTACAAGTGGCCCCGAGATACGTGGCCCCAAAGTCGGGTCGAAAAATGTAATTCTCTGCTGCAGAAAAGTGCTTGACATTTTGTGACCCGACTTTGGGGCCACGTATCTCGGGGCCACTTGTAGCTAGAAACCCCAAATTTGGTATGCAAACACAGTAGAACTAGCACTACAACCTCTCCAAATTTGGGGTTTATATCACCAAGTGACCCCGAGATACGTGGACCCAAAGTCGGGTCGCAAAATATTTTCGAATTCGGTTGAAAAAATTTCAAATGCAGTTGAAATATTTTCAAATCTGGTTGAAATTATTTCAACTGCATTAGAAAACTATTTCAACCAGATTTGAAAATATTTCAACTGCATTAGAAACTATTTCAACTGCAACCGAGATATGTGGCCCCAAAGTCGGGTCGAAAAATGTTCTTCTCTGCTGCAAAAAGTGCTTGACATTTTGCGTATATTTGGTATGCAAACACAGTAGATCTAGCACTACAACCTCTCCAAATTTGGGGTTTCTATCACCAAGTCGCAAAATTTTTTCGAATTCGGTTGAAAAAATTTCAAATGCAGTGGAAATATTTTCAAATCTGGTTGAAATTATTTCAACTGCATTTGAAATATTTTCAACCAGATTTGAAAATATTTCAACTGCATTAGAAACTATTTCAACTGCATTAGAAACTATTTCAACCAGATTTGAAAATATTTCATCTGCATTAGTAACTATTTCTATCACCAAGTAACCCCGAGATACGTGGACCCAAAGTCGGGTCACAAAATATTTTCGAATTCGGTTGAAATAGTTTCAAATGCGGTTGAAATCATTTCAAATGCAGGTGAAATAATTTCAAATCATGTTGATACTATTTCAAGCGGATTCGAAAATATTTTGCGACCCGACTTTGAAAAAAAAAAATGAAATTGATTCTAACAGTCTGCAGAAGATCTGCAAAAAAAAAAAAAAAAGTGAAATGGCTGTTAATAGTCTACAGGAGATCTGCTATTAAATTATATATTTTTTTTATTCTGTTCTAATCTTTTCTATTTGAATTATAAATTTTGGAAGATGGTTATTTATTATACACATCTGTCACATAAAAAAAAAAGATGTGAAATGGCTGTCACGGATGTCGGTCGCAAGGCAAGTACATATGCTGTATGTCATTGTCCACTTGCCACAACACCTGCCACAAGTGCCAAGACACCTGCCACGATTGCCACATGACCTGCCACGAGTACCACGTGACCGACCACAAGTGCCACGTGACCTGCCCCGTGACCAAGTTGTGGATTGTCCACTTGCCATGTCACCTGCCACAAGTTATGGGGTTCCTAGCACCAAGTGACCCCCAGATATGGGGGATATGTCAAGTACTTTTCTACAGCAGAGAATTACATTTTGTGACCCGACTTTGGGGCCACATATCTCGGGGCCACTTGTAGCTAGAAACCCCAAATTTGGTATGCAAACACAGTAGAACTAGCACTACAACCTCTCCATTTGGGGTTTATATCACCAAGTGACCCCGAGATACGAGGACCCAAAGTCGGGTCGCAAAATATTTTCGAATTCGGTTGAAATAATTTCAAATGCAGTTGAAATATTTTCAAATCTGGTTGAAATTATTTCAACTGCATTAGAAACTATTTCAACCAGATTTGAAAATATTTCAACTGCATTAGAAACTATTTCAACTGCATTAGAAACTGTTTCAAATCTGGTTGGGGGATATGTCAAGTACTTTTCTACAGCAGAGAATTACATTTTGTGACCCGACTTTGAGGCCACGTATCTCGGGGCCACTTAAAGCTAGAAACCAGTAGAACTAGCACTATAACCTCTCCAAATTTGGGGTTTCTATCACCAAGTAACCCCGAGATACGTGGACCCAAAGTCGGGTCGCAAAATATTTTCGAATCCGGTTGAAATAGTTTCAAATGCGGTTGAAATAATTTCAAATGCAGTTGAAATAATTTCGAATCATGTTGATACTATTTCAAGCGGATTCGAGAATATTTTGCCATCCGAATTTGAAAAAAAAAATGAAATTGATTCTAACAGTCTGCAGAAGATCTGCAAAAAAAAAGTGAAATGGCTGTTAATAGTCTACAGGAGATCTGCTAAAAAAATAAATAGATGCTAATAGTCTGCAGGAGATCTGGTGAGAAAACGAAATAGATACTAATTGTCTGCAGGAGATCTGCAAAAAAAAAAGTGAAATGGTTCTTAATAGTCTACAGGAGATCTGCTAAAAAAAGAAATAGATGCTAATAGTCTGCAGGAGATCTGGTGAGAAAACGAAATAGATACTAATAGTCTGTAGTTGTAGTGCTAGTTCTACTGTGTTTGCATACCAAATTTGGGGTTTCTAGCTACAAGTGGCCCCGAGATACGTGGCCCCAAAGTCGGGTCACAAAATGTAATTCTCTGCTGCAGAAAAGTACTTGACATATCGCCCCTATCTTGGGGTCACTTGGTGCTAGGAACCCCACAACTTGTGGCAGGTGACGTGGCAAGTGGACTATCCACAACTTGGTCATGTGGCCGGTCATGTGGCACTCGTGGCCGGTCATGTGGCACGCGTGGCCGGTCACGTGGCACTCGTGGCAGGTGTCGTGCACTCGTGGCAGGTGTCGTGGCACTCGTGGCAGGTGTCGTGGCACTTGTGGCAAGTGAACAATACACAACTTGTGGCAGGTGATGTGGCAAGTGGACAATGACATACAGCATATGTACTTGCCTTGCGATCGACATCTGTGTTAGACGTGCAAAAATAAAAAAATTGTTTTGTTTCGTTTTAATTCGTTAATTAATTCATTTTGTTTAGTTAGATTCGTTAAATTCGTTTTCGGATTTTGTTTCATTTTTGACCGAATTCGAAAAATCAGTCGCATTTGAAATTATTTCAACCGGATTTGAAAATATTTCAACCGGATTTAAAAATATTTCAACCGAGTTTAAAAATATTTCTACTGGATTTGAAATTATTTCAACTGCATTAGAAACTATTTCAACCAGATTTGAAACAGTTTCTAATGCAGTTGAAATAGTTTCTAATGCAGTTGAAATATTTTCAAATCTGGTTGAAATAGTTTCTAATGCAGTTGAAATAATTTCAACCAGATTTGAAAATATTTCAACTGCATTTGAAATTATTTCAACCGAATTCGAAAATATTTTGCGACCCGACTTTGGGTCCACGTATCTCGGGGTTACTTGGTGATATAAACCCCAAATTGGAGAGGTTGTAGTGCTAGTTCTACTGTGTTTGCATACCAAATTTGGGGTTTCTAGCTATAAGTGGCCCCGAGATACGTGGCCCCAAAGTCGGGTCACAAAATGTAATTCTCTGCTGTAGAAAAGTACTTGACATATGCCCCATATCTGGGGGTCACTTGGTGCTAGGAACCCCATAACTTGTGGCAGGTGACATGGCAAGTGGACAATCCACAACTTGGTCACGTGGCAGGTCACGTGGCACTTGTGGTTGGTGACGTGGCACTCATGGCAGGTGTCTTGGCGCTTGTGGCAGGTGTTGTGGCAAGTGGACAATGACATACAGCATATGTACTTGCCTTGCGATCGACATCCGTGACAGCCATTTCACATCCTTTTTTTTTTATGTGACAGATGTGTATAATAAATAACCATCTTCCAAAATGTATAATTCAAATAGAAAAGATTAGAACAGAATAGAAAAAAATATATAATTTAATAGCAGATCTCCTGTAGACTATTAACAGCCATTTCACTTCTTTTTTTTTTTGCAGATCTTCTGCAGACTGTTAGAATCAATTTCATTTTTTTTTTCAAAGTCGGGTCGCAAAATATTTTCAAATCCACTTGAAATTGTATAAACATGATTTGAAATTTTTTCAACTGCATTTGAAATTTTTTCAACTGCATTTGAAATTTTTTCAACTGCATTTGAAATTTTTTCAACTGCATTTGAAATTTTTTCAACTGCATTTGAAATTTTTTCAACTGCATTTGAAATTTTTTCAACTGCATTTGAAATTATTTCAACCGAATTCGAAAATATTTTGCGACCCGACTTTGGGTCCACGTATCTCGGGGTTACTTGGTGATAGAAATAGTTTCTAATGCAGATGAAATATTTTCAAATCTGGTTGAAACAGTTTCTAATGCAGTTGAAATAGTTTCTAATGCAGTTGAAATAATTTCAACCAGATTTGAAAATATTTCAACTGCATTTGAAATTATTTCAACCGAATTCGAAAATATTTTGCGACCCGACTTTGGGTCCACGTATCTCGGGGTCACTTAGTGATATAAACCCCAAATTTGGAGAGGTTGTAGTGCTAGTTCTACTGTGTTTGCATACCAAATTTGGGGCTTCTAGCTATAAGTGGCCCCGAGATATGTGGCCCCAAAGTCGGGTCACAAAATGTCAAGCACTTTTCTGCAGCAGAGAATGACATTTTTCGACCCGACTTTGGGGCCACATATCTCGGGGCCACTTGTAGCTAGAAACTTGAAATTTGGTATGCAAACACAGTAGAACTAGCACTATAACATATCCAAATTTGGGGTTTCTATCACTAAGTGACCCTGAGATATTTCGAATTTCGTCCGCGATTTTTCGATTCGAAAAAAATTCGGATTCGGTAAAATTCGTTAGTATTGTAATTCGGTAATTCGGATGCATCCGAATGTCCGAATAATGAAAAATTCGTCCGAATTTCGATTCGGAACATAACGAAATGAAAAATTCGTCCGAATTTCGATTCGGAAGAAACCCAAAATAACGAAATGCAAGCTAAAATGCTGTTTTTTTATTTTCTTGCATGTCCCCCTTAAATCTACAGTGACTTTACTTCCAAGTGCAAAGTGGATTTGTCTTTAGTAATTAACCCTCATTGTGTTTTTTTTTCCAAAATTGTCGCTCTTCTTTTGTTTATAGCGCAAAAAATGAAAAAAAGGACGTCAATTTTGTTTGGGTACAGCATCGCAGTGCCGTATCGCAAAAAATGGCCTGGTCAGGAGGGGGTAAATTTTTCCGGGGCTGAATTGGTTAAAGGCAGTGCAAATTAGGTCCTGATTGGAAGATTCACCTGCAGCTGTAGAGTGAACTCCATTCTGTTTGGCACCACACATGTTGCCAATGACCAACAAGGGTGTGTATCTTTAATATTGGAGCTACCCAACCCAAATTCCCGCAGAAATCTCTTCTGAGACAGAAGCCATAAAGACCTGGAACTGTTGAATTAGAAACTAGAAAAACACTAAAACAATTATGGTATATAGCACTGTAATTCTGAATGAGCTGCCATATTACTATTACTATTCTGGGACAATTCCAGGTACTCACCAGTGTAGTGAATCCTGTTGCCAGAGGCTCTAACTGTGGTATAGTGTGTGCGCATGTATTCCTACATCTGTGTTCGCTCTCTTGCACTGCACTACCTTCTGGTATAGCTGTGTGTGGAGAAGAACTGTGCACATGCACTCTCCTTTTAAAAAGGGTATCATCAAATCCAAGCAGACAAGACTGTAGGGAAGCTAGAATTGGCAGTTTGGATATACAGTAGAACCTTGGGTTACACCGCATGTGGCCAGAGGGGGGGCACCGGAGAGCCTCGGAAATACTCGGGGACAGCTCAACTGAACTCGGAAACCCTCAGAAAGGAACTGAATATTTCCGTGTGTTTCCAAGTATTTCCTAGTGATTCCGAGTATTTCTGAACGGCTCCAAACCATTCCGAGTGTCACCGGCACCCCCGCACCTCTGGCCAAATGCAGTACTGCACACCACATTAGCTTGAATTCTGCTCGTTTTGCGAGAGGACACTCACAGGATTTTTAAAAGAAGGCTGCTCGTCTTTCAAAATGCTTGTTAACCGCGTTACTCGTTAACCAAGGTTCCACTGTATACAGTGTTATTCACCAACAGGTGCTACCTGCCTGGAGTTTGCATGTTCTCCCTGTGCCTGTAATGGCTTTCTCTGGGTACTTGGGTTTCCTCCCACACTCCAAAGACATGCTGGCAGGTCAATTGGCTCCTGTCTAAATTGGCCCTAGTATATGTATGTATGAATGTGAGTTAGGGGTCTTAGATTGTAAGCTCCTTAAGGGCAGGGACTGATGTGAATGTACAATATATATGTAAAAGCGCTGTGTAAATTGATGGCGCTATATAAGTACCTGAAATAAATAAAATTTTATAAAATATATCCCAAAACATAAAATAAAAAAATAAAGAGGAGGTTTCCCCCTAGTGGCCAGCTATGAATTACATAAAGTAAAAGGCAAGGCAGCAATATTTTAAACCTTTCAAAAAAAAAAAAGGCCAGTCAGCTACAGCTGCTTTTGTAAGAAGCACACACAAGCATGGGAAAAATCCACAGCAAAAGCTAACTGTACACTCATAAAATAGAGTCTTCAGAGGCCGGACCAGAGGAGTTACCACAGCTCTGATCTCAACACTCAGGAAACAATCCCTACATAATTGGAATAGTGGAGTCCTGTGCAACTGGAACACAGGTGGGATATAACGGCTGACCCCAGTATATTAACTGGGAAACTTTGCACTAGGTAGCTAAATGAAGAGAATTCCAGGAATGTTAATATCTGCCATTATCATACCTCCCAACTTTCTGAGATGGGAATGAGGGACACCTATTAGCAAAAGTATGTAGGCATAGGACACACCCCCTGCCACACCCCCTTAACCACTTCAGCCCCGGACCAATTGGCAGCCAAAGGACCAGGCCCCTTTTTGCGATTCGGCACTGCGTCGCTTTAACAATTAGACAACTTTGACAATTGCGCGGTCGTGCGACGTGGCTCCAAAACAAAATTGGCGTCCTTTTTTTCCCACAAATAGAGCTTTCTTTTGGTGGTATTTGCGATATTTTTATTTTTTGCGCTATAAACAAAAATAGAGCGACAATTTTGAAAACAATGCAATATTTTTTGCTTTTTGCTATAATAAATATCCCCAAAAAATATATAAAAAAACATATTTTTTCCTCAGTTTAGGCCGATACGTATTCTTCTACATATTTTTGGTAAAAAAAATCGCAATTAGCGATTATTGATTGGTTTGCGCAAAAGTTATAGCGTTTACAAAATAGGGGATAATTTTATAGCATTTTTATTAATATTTTTTTTTTTACTAGTAATGGCGGCGATCAGCGATTTTTATTGTGACTGCGACATTATGGCGGACACATCGGACATTTTTGACACATTTTTGGGACCATTGTCATTTATACAGCAATCAATGCTATTTAAATGCATTGATTCCTGTATAAATGACAGTTGTAGTGAAAGAGTTAACCACTAGGGGGAGGGGAGGGGTTATGGGCTGTGACATGTGTGTGTTTTTTTACATTAGGGGGCGGGGCTGACGTCTGACGTCATTGATCGGCTTTCCAGATGACCGGGAACAGCCAATCAATGACAGGCAGAGTAGGAAGCTCGGGGAGAGGTTTGTTTACACATACCTCTCCCCGTTCTTCAGCTCCGTAACCCGATTGTGGGACACCAGCGGCGATCGGGTCCGCTGGTCCCGCGGCCGGGGTCACGGAGCTCCCGACCGGGTCGCGAGCGCGACCCACGGGCAGGCAATTAAAGGGCCACGTACAGGTACGTGATTTTGCCTGCCCGTGCGAGGCAGTCGGGAAGCGGTTAAAGAAGTATTGTACGAAAAAAAATATTAGTTAAACCCACAAGTGCTTTTTAACCACTACTATTCCTTTATATTGGCTTTTGGAATTTACAAATGCAGCAATTCAGAAATTGGATGATAGGTTTAAAACTGGGAGACGCTTTTTGAATGATATAACGTGCATTTTATATACAACTATGTTCCCGAATGAAGGACAGTCCCTTGAAATCAGGGACAGTTGGGAGCTATGCATTACTCTACCAGTACTAGTTGTTGGTAGCAAAAATCTTGCAATTCAAGCAAAACATACTGCAGAAAGAAAGGAGACATCCATTCTGTTAAAAACAAAAACACTAAGCATAACTGAACAGGTGTAGGGGGGGGGGGGGGTATAGCCTTTAACCCCTTTGGAAGGTTTACCCCCCCTTCATGACCAATAAGGCACTGCATTACTTTAACTGACAATTGCGCAGTCGTGCTACACTGTACCCAAACAAAAATGATGTCCTTTTTTTTCCCCACAAATAGAGATTTTTTTTGGTGGTATTTGATCACCTCTGCAATTTTAATTCGACAGACCAAGCTGTCTAGCAAAAGTGGCAATTAGAGGGTTAAGAAAAAAAAGATTTACCACCGACAGGGGTGCTTTAATGGTCAACTTTCATTCATTTATATAAAACATTTATGGCAAAAGAGAAAAAAAAAACTGTTGCTTAAAAAGTGTTAGATGGAGTTAGAATTTAATTTTTTTAGTTAAGTCCGTTTAAATCTGCTAGTACTGTACATCTATTGGCATTCTAAATGTGTTACTGGCTGCATCAATAGGGGAAAATAAAGGGAGAAAGCCTAAAAAACAAACTACCGGTAATGCAACCATCACATTTACAGACTGGTAAACTGCAATGTGTTGCAAAATATGCTAAGCCTTGCATGCTAATGAACTTTTAGTCCAATCTGTCTTTGAAATGTCACCTGAGCAATACAAACTGCCTGTGGATATATATCAATTGCAACAGTACAATTTCCAAAGAGTTTTTCTCTCCGGCATGAAAATCAGCAAGTGTGCAAAATCAGTTCCTAATGCAGTGCATCCATGTATCTGTGTGCTTTTAAAAAAGCTTATTCCCTTCTCCAACAAATGACACAAAACTCTTCAACCATCACTATATTTTTTATGCTTTTTGTTTGTTTGTTTTTTTAGTAAGTGCTATTTTTTATTTGATATAATAGTCAAGGGATTGTCAAACAAAGGGCATGGGGAACATGTAAGGTAAATATAGTATGGACTGAGAGTGAGATGCCGTATCATATCATGTTCTCATTGGCGTCATACCAAATTACGTGGAAAAAATAGGGAAAATGAAACAAAGGGGTGGGACTTTACATATGCCTTTGGGAACATATTACACAATACATGTACATTACAAAATATTTATTAAAGTTTATACAGATAAAAAATGCCTCATGACATAAAAGACACACAATTAATACCATACGGTATAGAGTACATCTCATAAAGACACAAGAGTTTGTGTTCAGTGTTAGCGTGGTCTGGTCAACACGTTTCACGGGACTCTGGCTTCCTCAGGACCACTCAAGCATATACAAAGTATAACTCTAAACTAGAAATGAAAAAAATTATTTAACATACATAGAAAAAACATCAAATACTAAATAGAATATCCATATAATGACATATATTATATCCAAAATGAAATCATTTTAATACAAGTTTATATCATCTGATATTTATATATCTGAGGTTTAGCGAGTGGGCGTACCCCCGTATAGATGTCCATATGAGTCACACACGCCCCCTAAATCATACCTTTAGTGGGCGTGTGTGGCTTCTACAGGCATCGTCAAAATAAATGAAAAATCTGACATAGATCTCTAGATAAAGATAGCACCTACCGGCCCATGGGAGTAACCCACCACTCTATGGAATAGATAACAAAGAGGCACTATAACCATACTGTTAAAGGTCACAGTGTTGAAATACCTATATAGATAAGTATAAGGAGTCTCACCATCCAAGTCTTCAGTAGATAGTATAGATTGTGAAAAAGGGAGGCAGAATGAGAGAAATGAAGGATGTATGACTAGCCTTACTAAAGCATATTTATTTGCCTTTGTAGCCCTGATCTAAAACCAACCACAGGTGGTGCAATTTTCTTGCCCTGTGGAAGGGGCAAAATGTGTAAGGCGGGGACTTCCAGTGACGTCACATCCGGCCTTTAAGGCACAAGCCAAGCGGCGCTTCCGGACCGACTTTTGCTCTTATGGTCTTATTACTTTTTTTTCCATAAAAGATTTTTATTGTAAAAAGAAAATGGAGTTACATAGTGTTCGTACAAACAGTTTGTTTTTGAACAACAGATTAATTTACCATTGTGAGTTACACTTACTCGAAGAAAACTTTGTTCGGTAAATAGCTTGTTTATGTAAACTTTTGAGGTCCACCCTGTTCTGAGACCCGTTACCAAGGCCAGTCAGGTGGCCATTTCAGGGATAAATCCTTGGGTATGTATCTTGTTATGTCAAAATGGTGGGCTTGTATGTGTAGGTCCGGCTGTTTCTCCCTAAGTGGGTGTTGAGGCATGTAGCCTTTGAGATATAATTTTTGTAAGTATAACCTTACATTGTTTTAATTTTTAAATTAAAAAAATTAAATTACGCTATGTAGATCTTTTGATCCTCTCTATATGAATGAACATCTATTATTAAAATCCTACCATTTTACCGAGTGGAGCGGAGAAAAAGAGAGGAATACAAGCCCTGGATTGGATTAGTTTATTCACAACCACATAGAGAGAGACTCTAAAATGTAGAGTCAACAACTGCTGGTGAGTGAGGGCACATAGGCAGGGAGCACAGCACCCTGATATCTGCACTGAGAAGAATATTATCACCATTGCACTTTATTTAAGGACTTCACTAATCTACATTTGAATTGGACATTTCTTTTATATGAACTGCACAATTGTATATATATGAAATATTTTTATTATATTTATATGAATTGCACAACTGTATGGGTAACATATTGTAAGAAAATAAAATTTCTAGATTCCCCCATCAACATAGTCAATGTTGATGGGGGAATCCCTTCCACAGAGCTATTGTGTTCTCCCGGGGTGGGGCAATTCAAAATCTGACAGGCTGGTTGATAAATAATATCCAAGTGTAATATAATTACATAGTAGTTTAGGGTGCTGTATTGTCCACAATTGGCCTGCATTCCCTTTGTAGATCACATTTGACCTGCATTCCTAATGGCCTGGAATGACCATAATTGATTGCATTCAGAGTACATAAAAAATGGGCAATATGACAGGTTTCATTGTAAGAACAATCCCTAGCCCCCCTAATGCTACATTGAAGCTCTGGGTAAAAACCACAGCATGTGACCTCCTCTCAGGTTGCAGTGCTCAGATCAGAGTTGCCGAGAGCGGTCAATTTCCAGGTTAAAACTGTATCATATGAAAAGAAGAAGAAAGTAGTTTAACCCCTGTAAGCTTCAAAATTAAGGTATAGACTTGGACTTCTGGCTTCACTGGAGGAATGGAGTGGCAGTGTAGCACAAGGTGACTATTAAATCGGCCATAGATAGTACGGTTGCAGGAAAGAAAATCACCCGATTCCCCCATCAACGTGGTCAGTGTTGATGGGGAATCCCTCTCGTGGAGCTTTTGTGTTCTCCCGGTGGGGGGGATCGGTGGTGCATCCCAGCCGGATAACACAGTGATTATTAATATTGGCAATAATTGCATGTACAAATCTGACATGCTGGTTGTATCAATCTGGCGCTGGTGTCAATTGATCAACTTGGATACAATCAGCCAGCCCATACACAGTATTTTGCGCACCATCTGCCACTGATATGCACAGTACACTGAGAGTAGAAAAGGGTTTATATTAACTTATATTTTAATCTTATGGTTGTCTGTTGTCCAGATATCTGCAGCAGATATGATATATAGGAAAATCACATAAACTATTCACTTCTGAAGACTTGGATTCTTTAAAGGATGCAGCGCTTAGTGAACCGGGCCATTGTCTTTTGGCACTTTTATTAGAATTTTTTTTTTTTGCTCAAGCACTCCATCATATTAATACTGTGCTACATTTTAAACAGGTTTATTTATATGATGGCTTGAAGGCATTCATTATGCAGGATTTCTGAAAAATGTTCTATCTGTTTCCTGTAAAGTTCCTGGAGGAAAATAATAATGAAGCACAGATAAATAGGAATCAAGTAAAAGTGCTCTATTTCCAAAGTTATTTGTTAACAGGATTTATAGCTAGCGAGATATGAAAATAAATCTAAAAAAACTAAAAGTTAAAAATGAATGCACAATATTGTAGATTAGGAGCCATTTACCATTGACACACTGGGCAAGCGTTAAACAGAACTAACTCCATTTTCCTTTTAATTAAATAAACATAAAGATATGTGAGCAGGTGAATATTACAATGAGCACAACTGTGTGTGCCATGATGAAAAGATAATTTCATGCTCAATTTTTGGGTCACCCAACCTAACTTGGTCAAGTGACCCGTAGAAGTTCTGTATTGTCAGCGAGATCTCCTGGTTTTGGAAGACAGGTAAGCACCTGTTAATGCCTGTAAGGTCTTCATTAATGTTTTTGATACTTTTTTTTTGCCTTCTCCAAAATCCACATTCAGCCAATGAGAACAGAAAATGTAATCGCTTCAATGCAGGAAAGACTGTGCATGTAGAATTTCACTTCAATGAGCATTGGAACAAAGATTCATATTGAACTGAAGTCTCTGTCCAAACGCAAAAAGAACTGTTCTTGCACTTTACCCGGTTAGCGACCACACCATGCACATATACTGCGGCAGGGTGGCCAATCTGTGCCAAATCACATACCTAGTATGTGATCTGACACTTCCGGGTCTGGGACGCACGTGCATGCCATCGGCGACCCTCTGCCAATCAGCGGGTCTGGCGGGCGCCATGTCCGCCGAGATCCGCCAACCGTTTGTGAGACAGGCAAATGACCGTTCTGTTAGTAGGGAAGATAGAGATCCTGTGTGTCTGCTAAGCATGAACATGGATCTCTGCCTTCCCACAGCTAAAGCACCCCCCCCCCCCCCGCACAGTTAGTAAGCACTCCACATAGACACATTTAACCCTTTGATCGCCCCTGATGTTAACCCCTCCCTGCCAGTGTCATTAGTACAGTGAGAGTGCATATTTTTTAGCACTGATCACTGTATTAGTGTCACTGGTCCCCAAAGTGTCAAAAGTCGCTGATCGCCGCCATTACTAGTAAAAAAAAAAAAGAAAGAAAAAGATCCCATTAGACATGTGCACAACAAACAATTCGTTTTTTTTCGTTTGTTTTTTTTCGTTTCCGTCGATTCGTAACGATTCGTACATTCGTAAGTCGTCGGTGTTTGGATTCGTAACGATTCGTACATTCGTAAGTCGTCGGTGTTCGTATTCGTAACGATTCGTACATTCGTAAGAGTTATTTTTTTCGTTGATTCGTTTTTTCGTTAGTTTAATTTTCGGACGCATTCGTATTTATTCGTACATTCGTAACATTCGTAACATTCGTAGATTTGTAATCGGAGCATAATTCATAATTTTATGTAATGTGTATGCTATTATTACATTTTAATAATTTAGGAATCAAAAAAAAAAAGTTACGAATAGAAAAAAAAAAGTTACGAATCGAAAAAAAAGTTACGAATGTACGGATTTTTTTGTTCAATCCATTCGAAGCACGTTTAGCAGCACCATTGTAAGGGACACGGAAAATTACCAATTCAACAAAAAAAAAAAGTTACGAATGTACAAATTTTTTCGTTCGTTTTCGTTTTTCGCATTTTCTTCATTAGTACATTCGTTGTTTCTAATTAGTTTTTTTCGGATTTTCGTTGTTTTTCGGATTCGTTCGATTCGAATGATTCGTTAATCGGATTCGTACGATTCGAACAATTCGTTATTCCGATTCGTACGATTCGAACGATTCGTTCATTCGTACGAAAACGAACGAACGAAAATAACGAAAAAAAACGAAAACCCCAAAAAAACTAAACGAATTGCACATGTCTAGATCCCATAGTTTGTAGACTTTATAACTTTTGCACAAATCAATCAATATATGCTTATTGGGATTTGTTTAACCAAAAATATGTAGCAGAATACACATTGGCCTAAATTAATGAAAAAAATATATTTTTTTACAATTTTTTATCGGATATGTTTTATAGGAGAAAGTAAAAAACATTGTGTTTTTTTTTTAAACTTGCCAGTCTTTTTTTGTTAATAGTGCAAAAAATAAAAACTGCAGAGGTGATCAAATACCTCCAAAAGAAAGCTCTATTTGTGGAAAAAAAAGTAAAAAACATTTTATTTGGGTACAGCGTCGCATCGCAAAAGATGACCTAGTCATGAAGGGAGGTAAACCTTTCGGAGCTGTAGTGGTTAAATGTATGCCAAATCGGATCAATGTACAATGGCAGTTCACCAGTGAATTCTTTTCCTAAGCTGTGTTGTCTTAGCCTTGTTTCATTGGGACACAGACCTACATTTACAGTACATGGAAAATGGCAAAAATATACACAGCATAAGAGGGAATGTGTGTCCCATATACTGTAAGTAGGAATGAGTGAATGGTAAAACACATGGTATTGGGCTCATAAATGTTAAAGTCAAATCCAGGGTTTCCCAAAATGGTCAATACGATTATCCAATGGGTTATGGTTAACAAAGTGGTTGGGGGTCAAGAGGGGGTTGATATACGATCAAAGGTTTATTGGAGTCAATTAGTCTTCTGAGGTCTCTGTTTCTTGCCAGCTGCCACCCCTGGCCTTTGCTTTGATTCTCCTCATTTTCAAATAAGCACTAATAACTATAATAGAGAAAGTGGTGTCAATGTTCTGTCTGGCAGAGGTGTATATGTCAGCCTGTATTAGGCTTTGACAGGCAACCTGTGCCTACCAGGTGCCCAAAATAGCAGAATTTCATGCGGTACAGGGTTAATGGCCCATGTGCATATGGCCTTAAAATTATTATTGAATGAGGAAATGTTCTAAGCATTTCTACACTGAAAGAAACTGTGAAACTGGATGTAGCACTACCCTTGCAGGAGTTGCTAAAGTTAGGGTTCTCCACTGCTGCACAGCCAGTCACACAGCATTTCCTTCACTCACTCAATGCAGAAAACCTTGGTTTGTTTTATTGTTTTATTAGGGGATGATAACTTGGATGGGGTAGGGAATTATGGTATGTCCAGTGTGACAGCAAAGAGAACTTAAGGGACAACTTCCTCCCTATTTACAGATTTCTCTTCTCATTTCCTCCTGCACACAATTGATTCCTCTATGTACAGCTCCTGCTGGTTCACTCTTGAGGGAACTTACAGTATATCACTAGTTCAGCAAAGACCTATTACAGGCAGGAACTCTCAGTCTCTTTTGACAAAGTAGCACAAATAGAGTGACCGGCATAACACATCTCCTTCTGCTTTCCTGTGGCCACCAATCCCAGTTCCACTTGCTTACGGAATGCTAGCCCACCCGGCTGTCACCACCCGCACCTGTCTGCTTTTCTTCCTAGTCCTCCTGAACATATCTCTGCCCCAGTCTTGGAGATTCCCCAGGGCAAGTTTGGATGAAGACTTGGCACACTGCTGTCTTTAAGAGAGACCTGCTACAGCTAGCAGTCTCTCCCCTTGTTTGGCAATGCATCGTGCTGATATACGCACTGTCTCTCCTTGCACTTTCTGCTGCCTCTTCAGCGTGAATCCCTCCAACTGCCTCTTATGGTGGCATTCTTCTAGGCCAGCCTCCCAAGCTCCAGCACAAGGTAATGCCCTTCTGGGCCACTGACAGCGTCCCTCGGCACTGCTTCTCAATCTTCCACCTGAAGTTCCCTTGCAGGCATGGATAATGTCTATTTATGGGTTTTACAGTCCCCTACCAGTCCCACTCTTGGGGATTGGCTGAGGGCTCATACATATTCAAGGCAGCCCCTCCCAGCTTCCACCCACTATATTCTAGAATATTTTTCAACATTCTAGAAACAGGGGGGCACCAGAGAGCTGCCAGGATGAGTAATCCAACCCTGAACTACGTAACCCTGACCCAATTACAGACTCACCATGTAACATGAGTCAAAGTATAGTTTACCTACTCTCATTACTAGTAGCACACACTAGAGGAGGTTACATGGATATGAGACCCAGCAGCTACACATGATAAAACATGCATGGGTGGTGTCAGTGGCCTTGTCAAGCATACTGGATGAGCTCTGTGGGCTTATTTGAAATCCTGCCAGGCATACATAGCATGCCCTTGGTCTGCATCTAACTAAAGTCATTGTTAGGGGAAAACAAGGGCTAAGTGGAGTATGCTCCTCCTAAAAATGCTGTTTTGAATTCTTTTTAAATCAATGACCTGGAACGAACAAACAGCAAGTGAAGCCAGAACTCTGAGTGCATGCTTGTTCCTGGTCAGCGACTTAGAAAATATTGAAGCATTTGGATCATCATGACAGCCAGGCATCAAGCCCAATATTAAGGTCACCTCAGAAATGGCATCCTGCACATTGATCTTGGAGCAGGTTTTTTTGAAAGTCTGACTTTAAGACTCTCCTAAGATACTGCAAATAAATTTGAATACTTCCAAAATGTAAATGTGCTCCAGTAAATGTAGATTGTTTGCGTAACTATATTTGACATAAAACTGGTCAAGTGCAGAACAATTTTATACAAAACATAATTTGAAAATGGGTCATAAATTTAAAAGCCGTTCTTGTAGTGAACAAAAAATAAATAAAAAATGAGAAATTTGGTCCTAAATCATAATGAAAAATGTACGGAAGTCACAAAGCTCAAACTAAATAAAGACATTAAATAATTATTAGGCTTTTTGCATAAATTGTGTGTACTTAAAGTAAAACCACACTCAGTTCAGGTTTACTTAAAGTGTATCTAAACCCAAAAACAAAAATGTAATATGTAAAATGTAATTGAAGTTGAAACAAGTAGTTCAATCTCAGCGCTTGCTGATGATACAAAGCTAAGCAGGGCAATAAGTTCACCACAGGATATAGCAACTTTACAAGAAGACCTAGTTAAAATAGAAGAGTGGGCAGCTATATGGCAGATGAAGTGTAACCCCTTTCTCCCGACCCTAAGCAGATATGCGGCCTCACAGAAGTGGGCTTTTTTCCATGGGGACGCATATCTGTGTACCTGTCTTTATTCTGAGAGCACACCGCACAGCATGCTACCAGCACAGAGACCAGGCTCTCACCGGGAGGCCATGGATCCTGTACTAATGATCGGGACCTGGGACTCAAGGTCCAGGTCACCTGATTGCTGTGATATCCTCTGATTGGCTATCACAGTGATCAGTCACTGTACAGCCTGCCCTTGTGTTCACTTTCTCTTCTGAACTGAGAAAAAGATACATAGTATCTTCATCTCCTTGCAGGAGAGGAAGATGTAAATAAACAAATGTGTAAAAAAAAAAAAAAGTAAAAAAATAAATAAGAAAAAATAAAGAAGAACATAGCTAGATCAAGGTTTGAGCTAGGTCAGTGCCAGGGTTAGTGTTTGAGTTAAGGTAAGGGTCAAAGGTTAAAGTGGTTGTACACCCAATTTTTGGACTTATGGAGGTAGTGGAAATATAAACGTGCGCAGTTTAGGAGATATTTCACTTGTAGTCTGACGAAAATATCTATGGTGCATGCGTGGGGAATAAACTAAAGGTTTTTTCCCTAGCATACTTCCTCTTTAAGGTCATGGTCAACTATCAGGGTTAAAGGTATGTGTCAAAAGTCAGAGTCAATATGGTTTGGGTAGGATTTTTTAAAGCGGAGGTCCTGCCGAATTATTATTTTTTTTAAGTCAGCAGCTACAAATACTGCAGCTGCTGACATTTTTAAAATATGGACACTTACCTGTCCAGGGCGCCCGCGATGTCGGCACCCAAAGCTGATTTGTTCCTCGGCTCTCAGGTGGAGGCGCCGCCATCTTTGGTAAGGGATTCAGGAAGTGAAGCCTTGCGGCTTCACAGCCTGATTCCCTACTGCGCATGTGCAAGTCACGCTGCGTGATCCCACAGGTCCCTGCTGTCTTCTGGGACCTGTGTGTCTCCCAGAAGACAGCGGGGGGAGGAGGAGGCACCGGATATGGCATAGATATCCGTGGATATCTATGCCCGGAAGTGGGAGCAATTACCTGGATTATACAACTATCTACTCTCCCCTCCCCCCTGAAAGGTGCAAAATGTGACACCGGATGGGGGGGGATTTCGAAAAGCGGAAGTTCTATTTTTGGGTGGAACTCTGCTTTAAATTTGCATCAGTGACAGTGTGTTTAAGGTAGTATAAAAACAAAAAGCAAAATGTGCACTATTGTTTCTGGGCCCTACTAAGGGTACAAACAACAAATAACATACACATATTTAGTATCACTGTGATTGCCAGGAGAAGGAGAATACATTTTTGGTTGTTTTTTGGTGGTAACTTATGGTATACAGCTACATTAAAAAAAAAGGATCTGTTTTACTATTTTGGGCCAGTTTTCTTTTGTTAATAATAAAATAAAATAAAAAGATAGCTATATATATATATATATATATACACCAGGTTTTATTACCAAAGCTAAATTGAACAAGCTGGGGTTAGAAGTTCATTGGTTTCTATGCAGAAGTGAGCCTGATTTTGCACTTTACAACTTTAGTAAATAAACCCCATTGTGTACTTAAAAGTGGGGTATGCCTGTATATATATATCAGGAGATAATTAGTATCAGTTACCACCAAAAGAAATCACAATTTGTCCTGAAAAAACGTGGTGTAATCCACCTGGATACACAGAGTAGATGCGCTGAAAGGTACAGTTTTACTAACATGTGTCAAAGTTGCAAAATTGTGTTCAGGCATTAACATTTGTTTCACCCTCTGTCACTAAGGAGTTAATGTAGAAAATGTAAAGTAATGCACTTTGGAGCTAAAAAGTTGCATGCAATTACTCACTAGGAAGATAACCCCTGGGGGAATCAAGGATGCTAAAGGAGCTGGGGGTCCTACTAGTAGATTCACAGACTCATTAAAGGATAAGTTCACCTTTTGGAACATGTAAATTGTTACAGATATACCCCAGAACCCCTGTTTTGACAGCGAGCAGGGGATCTTCTTCCCCTGTCTAAAGAAAATGTGGCTGTAAATTAATGAACTACAACTACCGACGACCTTTGTGGCTGTCCGCCTATAGTGATCAATGAACTACATGGGCGCTGTTGAGTGCTCTAGTAGTTCATTGAGTCTTCCTGTCAGAGTGTAACTGCCTGCTCTTATTGGAGGTACAGGCAGACAGCTACACAGGCAGTCTGCAGGACCATGGCATTACACCCGCGATCTGCTGATCGTGGGGGCAATACTTTAAAGAGTCCTAACAAAAAAAAATAAAAATAAATGCATATTTAGATAAGACTATAATTTTACCACTTTAAAAAACTCTGGTTCAGCCATATCTTCAGTATGCTGTCCAGTTCTGGGCACCAGTCCTCAGGAAGGAACTGGAGAGAGTCCAGAGAATGGCAACAAAACTAATAAGGGGGCTGGAAGACCACAGTTATGAGGAATGATTACAAACATTAATCTTATTCTCTCTGAAGAGGGGAGAGGCACTTAAAGTAATTGTAAAGCCTATTTTTCCTATAAAAATAACAAACATGTTATACTTACCCGCTCTGTTGTAGTGGATTTGCACAGAGCAGCCAGGATCCTTCCCTTCTCGAGTCCCTCTTCTGTGATCCTGGACCCTCCCTTCTGTGGAGCAGATTGCTATAGGGGCACCCAAGCCAAGCCACAGCTCCCTGTGTCCGATCAGACACGGACCCCTGACGGCCCCTGCCCCCTCTCTCTCCTGATTGGCTAGCTGACTTTGATTGACAGCAGCGGGAGCCAATGGCATCACTTCTGTGTCTCAGCCAATCAGTAGGGAGACACTTGGACGGCTGAGATACTCGTGGACATCGCTGGACAGAGAGGGACCTCAGGTAAGTGTTAGAGGGGCTGCTACCCACAGAAGGATTTTTATCTTAATGCACAGAATGCATTAAGATAAAAAAACATCTGACTTTACAACCCCTTTAAGAGGGACAATGATCACAATGTATAAATCCTTGAATGATAAATGTATCATCGTAGGGAAACAAAGGTCTCTAAGGTCTCTAAAGAATACACGTGGCCACAATATTATGTTGGAAAAGAGGCAGGCGCTTCAGTCTTAAACTGCGTAAAGGATTTTTTTACTATTAGAGTTGATCCTGCCAGTGACACACATTCTGTTCTAGGGTTTCAACGTTTAGTCACTGTACTATATCTATGAAGTAGCAGTGTTGGCTGCTCTACTGATTCGGTCTACAAAATCTCTTTTTCTCATATTCATTACTAGTGATGAGCTTGGGTTTGAGATTGGGTTAGGTCTGAACCCAAGTTCACCGGAACCCAAAAGTTAGCTGTCATTGCTGGGCCAATGACCTGTGGGTGGGAGATTCCCAGCTGATGTACACAAAGGGGTGGGGATGCTCATGACATCACTGACCTAATATGGGCACATTACATAGGTGTTATTCCCATTTGACTGCAAAAGTGAAAATACGCTTTACATAAACATTCAATGAATACATATTTACGATAAATTATACAATTACATAGATAAATGTGAGCCAAGATAAAGCATTCATATTTGAAAATATGGAAATATACTGAGGAAACACTACCTTTTTTAACCTATGTGCAATATAAGGCACACTGGAACTGCAGGGAAAAGAGGATACAAAGCTCTCACTAGCACCAGGGAAAGATTGCAGAGTAATAGGCATAAATGGTCCCTTACAAACCTCATATCCAATGTTTAGGCTGCTGCAAGGTCAAAACTACTATCATGTCTATGGAGATATGTCAATTGTCCTTGCTTTTAGACCCATAGATAATGAAATCCAACAAAATCCCCATCTTTTGGTGCCATTAAAACCATGGTGTGTGGGGTTAATCAGCAATTTCCCATTGTGCATCATACCAGAATCTGCTCTTTTTTTTTTACCAGGGTTCTGGGTGGGCCCCAAACTTGTATTATTTTGATATGTTATAGAATATGGATGCAATGGGCTTGATTTACTAAAACTGGAGAGTGCAAAATCTGGTGCAGCTCTGCATAGAAACCAATCAGCTTCTATTTTTTTTTTGTCAAAGCTTAATTGAACAAGCTGAAGTTAGAAGCTGATGCACAGTTGCACAAGATTTGCACTCTCCAGTTTTAGTAAATCAACCCCAATGTGTGGTCAGCATCCCCAGCTTGCCATAAAGAGCAACATTTTTAAATTGAAGGATCACATAGAAGTGTATACTTTTGGGTTTGAGCAAGGTCCCATCAGCTTGTGATATTTCAATAGTAAAGCTTTGCAACTCATGAGCAGTTTGTGGTTGTGCTGATGATTTTTTTTTTTTTAACAAGGACCTGATTTTCGGCCAGCAACAGTCATGCTGGTCAAGGGTACCTCCCACCATCTTTCTGCAACAGAAACGTGATGGGCTACAACACCGGCATTATAGAGGAACTCTGACATCTAGATCAATCACATGATCCTGGCCTGAGACCCACCTCTCAAAATAAATTAATGTCCAAATGATCAGCCATTCAATGTTTTATTGTATCAGAATAAAGTGCACAGTTCTTTTCTGCACATAAGCAGACCTCCTCCTTCTTTCATGTTCCTCAGTTGCAGGATCCCTTTAATGGGTAGTCCTGAGGGGGAGCCTATACTGGGCCTACCTTGACAGTTCATCGGCCTTTAACTGTATCCTACATGGTTGTGGCGTGTAGGCTATCCCTTCCCATAAGCCTCAGTGTCAGGGAAGGTTTCATCCGCTGATGACACTGCCTGATATTTGGCGTGCAGTACTGTGGTCCACCAGCAGGTATTTCCTGGCAGTCTGGAACTGCCGGGGGAGCTTTCCCCTGTTGGTGGTATTATGTGATCTTTGGGCCGCAGTACTGGCATCCACCAGCGAGTGGTTCCTGGCAGTGTGGGGCCGACATTACGTCCTGAAATCAGGCATCACCTGAGTCTGATTGAGATGTGTATAAATACCAGGCAGACACACTTATGCCTTGCCCTGGTATCTTTCCTTGTGCCCTGATCCAGAACCTGCTAGCTCTGTATTTGTACCTGATACCGTTCCTGTCTGTTTACCTGAACCCTGAGCCTTGTACCTGTACCCGTCCCTCCTGTGATCCATCCATCCTCTCCTTGTCCTGTTTGTTTCCCTTCCCCTGCTGCTGACCTCCCGTTGACGACCCTGACCTGGCTCTGTTTATGATCTCAGTATTCCCCTTTACTTGTATATATTTATCTGTTATTATTTGTGGGTTTCTGTTGGTGGTTGGTTGGTTGCACATTGTAGTATATTGGAGGTGGTTGTATTTATTCACTCATCTTAAATAAATCTTTATATTTCACTTACACACGTTTGGGTTTCCTCTGTTGCAGTCCATACAGTTCTGGTCTTATCTGATACGTGACACTCAGCCTCTAGTTCTTCCAGCCCCAGAGTATAAAGGGTTATGCTAGTCCCACCCACAGTTTGCACCCAGGGGAGGGGTTTCCCTTAAAGGGGAGCTAACCCTTGCTTACATATTGTATCCCTGGGGGTTCTGGGAACACCAAATCAGAGCCTGAAACTATACATGTCAGAGATTGTTTTTTTATCTGTCCAACAATACTCTGCACTATTTTGTATGCACAAAATATATTGCTTATATGTAGTCAAACAATCTCAGAAAAAAAAAAAGAAACGTTCTATTTGTGTTCAATCAGCTTTATAATTGTACTGATGCTGACTGCTAGAAAAAACAACCAGTACACTGTATAGATAGTACTGTAGGCACTGTCTGTAGGGAAGAATTAGAAGGCTGTCTATATACTTCTAGATGCATCATCACTAAGACACTAAATGATGCTTCTTCTTCAGACCACTCATACACAGGTGAATCATGGCACTGGAATGAGTGCGACTGCACCACAAATAAAGCAGATAAAAAAAAAAAACTGCATACGCGATGGCCAATTTTATCACTGACTGTTCATGCAAGGTAAAGCATTGACTGTTCTTTCACAGATACAGCATTTTGAAAATAAATCTGCTGTGCCTTCAACTGTGCATCTTCCCATAGTACTGGCTGAACAGATTATCTGTGCTTATGACTCACACTGAGCTACTTCCACAGGGAACAATTTACAAGAAGACAGAGTCAGCATTCACACAGGTTTGATGTGACTTCAAGATGTTACTCTGCCTCTTGTGAGCATTGGCAGCTGGTGCCAGTTATCAGAAGCCATACCGTGATACCCCGGTGTAATACAGACAAAGACATACACTACAAAACTGGGAATGATTATCTCATAATGATGTCACCTTATTAAATAAATCATTGGAGAAAACATAACAAAATGACATAACTGGGTTACAGCAGGCACCACAACTTGCTAGAAGCCCTTTGTCCAGGGAAGACCCCGAGCCTAGTACACTTTGATATTAATTACCTTACCATTGTCTTAGGTTCACTTCTAGGGATGAACAAATAAAAAATTAGCTCTGCTAGCAATTCATGAGTTGTGCATCCTCTGGATTTGTTGTATTATTATAATACTTGTTTTCTGATGTTGTATCCTCATCCTAAATGCCTCTTTAGCACCTAATATGCCATGCTGCATTTCCAAGGTCTCATTCAATTTGTCCTCAGGTTGGATCTGGATTTATTACTCAAACTTCTCCAACAAGACTATCAGTCATGACACGTGCAACACACTGAGGAACGAAGAAAATGTGTCTCTCCAGTTTTAATTTATCCTCCTCTAGAACATTTCAGAGGACTGGCTGCCTTGAGAGTCTTCAAACAGCCCTGTTTCCTCTTTGGAAATTAAAGCCTACTGCGGGAACAAACTTTATGCCACAGATAAGCTTACATTATAAAGCACAGAAGAGTATGACAATGAACACTGGTTTGGGAAGGAGTAGATGCATGCCCTGAAGAGGAAGATCGAACAGTGCCTTGGCTCAATGTCACATTGCCAGTGTCAGGTGGCCTCCCACAATCTCTATGTGACAGTGAAGGTTATGGTCATTGACATTAAGAGAAAACATTTTAAGGGCATTCTTGGAATCTTTAGATCAGTTGCTGTGTGCCAGAAATGCCTGTCTACTAGCCTCTACTGCTGTCACTACCTTCCTCTTCCTCTTGAATATTTGAGTTTTGGGTTGGGGGGACATGGACATTGCCTCCATCATGGCCACATCCAAAATTCAAAAACATGTAAACACACTCACACTTGATGGTTATAAACATGCTAGTAAAAACTACAGCTTTTGCATCTCTCGCTGAGCTTTGGTGTGCTAGCATCTGTTTGGATCTAACTATATGACACACCCATGGGCATTGATTTACTAAAGCAAATATGTCATTCACTATTTAAGGAAATTTGTCCCAAAGCTTAGTGAAGGAGGAGAAGCTCTGCTGACTTCCTTCATCTACTCAGTTACAAGCAAAATTTTTTTTTTTAATTTTCTCTGCATGTGACTGGGCATTCTTTCTAAAGTAAAAACTTCACTGCACTAAGCTCTGGGACAATTATCTTGCAACATGCAACTGCCTCGCAAAGTTAACAGCCTATTTGCCTCTACTAAATCTACCCCGTAGCTATGCACCCACCATTCTACCTATAGGTCTCTAGGATCATGTGTGGGATGGACTTTTCTTTAACACATCCTAAATTCCCTTTTTCGGTGGTGTAGTAAGATAAACAGATCGCGTTAGTGCAAAATTTGGACCAATAAGTCCTATTTATTTCTTCCAAAAGCACTAGTGACTGAGACTTTTTACCAAACATTCCCCTGTGGTGAATCAATTGTAATTCAAAGCACAAGCACTAGGAAGATTCACCTACAGTCCATCTTCGGTGAATGTCATTCACTAGTTTAAAAATAAGACCATTAGTGTTAGTCTTTTGAATGGGAAATAGATTGCTGGCTCTTGAGCCCAGTCTGATATTTCAGCTAACAAATCCTGAAGCGAAAGGATTTCCAACACAGGCAAAAAACCATGACAAATCTTTTACTAGATAAAAAGCCTCCTGATTTTTTTCTAGAAAGATAGGAGTTAGTTGGCAACTTGCCTGATACATTCCCTCCAGTATGATCAGATCTAGGCAAAGTTTTTTTTTAGCCATAGAAATTCCATTAAATTACAGCCTATCTTGGTCCAGCCAAAATAATACTACATATTTATACTGAACAATGGCTTTATTCTGGTGGTTTGGGTCAGTCCAACTGAAACTGAATTTTTAGCTTTTGGTAGATGCCGAAGAGTTAGTAACTCTGTAACCCCTCTGGTCCCAATTCTACTTACTTTTGTGGGTGATGGGCTGTCAGTGCCCACGCAGCCGGTGTAGCAGTTCAGGGATTTTAAATCCCTGCTTTTCTTTCCACTTTATATCTATAGGGCTTCTGGGAGGGATCGGAGCTATTTTGATTGGTCAGTACAGGCATGGGACTGCTTTGACCAACAGAATTGCTCTGATCTGTCCTGGAAGCCCTACAGAATGAAGAGGAAAAAAAGTGGGGATTTCAAAGCACCAGACCACTACACTGGCTGCATGGGCACTAATAGCTCATCACCCATGGAGGTAAGTACAGCGGGAACTGGGGAAATGTTGAGTGTGTAGTGTGTTCACCTTTTAATTTTTTCTTAAAAGATGATCTTACACTTGAAACCACCTGACAACAGCTTAGATTTATAGGGACTTTTCGTGAAATTTCTGTTCCTGGGTATGAAAACATACCTTGACCTGGGGTCCCACTTTCCCTGTTGCAACATGAGATGCTGGTAATATACACAGATGGATGTCTAACTGGACAGGAACAGGGCTACAAATTATGGTAGGGAAATAGTGAATAAGAAAGTAGACATGTGCATGACAAAAAAAATAGTTTTGTTTCGTTTTGATTCGTTAATCTAGCTATTTACTTTTGTTAAATTTGGTTGATTCCTTCAATCCGTATTCGGGATTTGTATTTGGAATTCGTATTTGGAATTAAAAAAAAAAAAAAAATAGAATTTACATTTTTTTTCGATTCAAAATGTTCAAATCGATAAATTTCGAATCTGTCAAATCGAAAACTTTAGAATTTTTTCTTTTTTCAATTCCAATGTGACAAAGTGATCAAACAAAAGATTCTTCATCAAATGATTACAATGACTCTTTTAATCACCTTTGGCTTAACTAAAACAGTATTATTTTGAAATGGTACTCTAATAACACACACAGACTTTGATTTCAGCAATATGTGTACAGTTAGAATTTGACCCAAGTTCGATGTAAAATTCGATTTGAATTTCAGTCCGAATTTCCAGACGAATTTTGTTTCGTTATTCTGAGAATTCAGTAAAATTTGTTTATATTGTAATTCGGGTAGGATACAGTGGATAAAAAAAAAGTCTACACACCTCTGTTAAAATGTCAGGTTTCTGTGATTAGACAAAGATAAATCATTTCAGAACTTTTTCCACCTTTAATGTGACCTATAAACTGTACAACTCAGTTGAACAACAAACTGGGGGGAGGGAAGTAAAAATAAAAAAATAAAATAATATGGTTGCATAAGTGTGCACACCCTTAAGCCCCATACACACGGTCGGACAATCCGCGGACCAGGTCCGTCGGACCATGTCCGTCATACTTTGTCCGATGTTGGTTTTGCGTACACACGGTCGGACAAAGTTGTCGGAAAATCCGATCATTCTGAACGTGGTGACGTTTGTTGCCTACGACGGGACTACGTAGAGGCTAGTAGCCAATAGCTTTGGTCTTGTAATGTGATCTGAGCATGCGTAGCACTTTGTCCGTCGGACAACCGTACACACGATCGGATTTGGTGTGATCGGACCGTGTTGACGGCAAATCTTTCCAGCAGGAGATAAGACTTTGTCCGTCGGACAAACCGACGAACACTGTCCGATGGTGCATACACACGGTCTGATTTTTCAACAACATTGTCCGATCGGACAGAATCCATGAAAAAGTCCGTCCGTGTGTATGGGGCTTAACACTAATACTTTGTTGAAGCACCTTTTGATTTTATTACAGCACTCAGTCTTTTTGGGTATGAGTCTATCAGCATGGCACATCTTCACTTGGCAATATTTTCTTCTTTGCAATAATTTGCAATAATACTCCAAATCTGTCAGATTGTGACAGATCTCCTGTGCACAGCCCTCTTCAGATCACCCCACAGATTTTCAATTGGATTCAGGTCTGGGCTCTAGCTGTGCCATTCCAAAACTTTAATCTTCTTCTGGTGAAGCCATGCCTTTGTTGATTTGGATGTACGTTTTGGGTGGTTCTAAAGCTGAAAGGTGAAGTTCCCCTTCATGTTCAGATTTCTAATGTGCCAATATTGACTGGTATTTGGAACTAGTCACAATTCCCTCAACCTTGACTAAGGCCCCTGTTTCAGCTGAAGAAAAACAGCACCAAAGCATGATGCTGCCACCACCATGCTTCACTGTGGGTATGGTGTTCTTTTGGTGATGTGCAGTGTTGTTTTTGTTCGAAACCTATCTTTTAGAATTATAGCCAAAAAAGTTGAACCTTGGTTTCATCAGACCAAAAAATATTTTCACACATGCTTTTGGGAGACTTCAGATGTGTTTTTGCAAAATTTAGCCGGGCTTGGATGTTTTCTGTCTTTCCACATGTACCACACATCCAATACTTGCCAGATATTTCTGCAGCTTCTTTAATGTTGTTGTAGGCCTCTTGGCAGCCTCCCTGACCAGTTTTCTTCTGGTCTTTTTATACATTTTGGAGGGATGTCCAGTTCTTTGTAATGTCACTGTTGTGTCATATTTTTTCCACTTGATGATGAATTTCTCAATGTGTTCCATGGTATCTAATGCCTTGTAAATTATTTTGTTTCAATCACTAACTAAAATATCCTTTTTGAATGCATTGACGCTTTAAGTGTGGAATAAATTGTACTCTCTGAAAAATTATTTGGAAAAAACAAACACTGTTACTCCTTTGATAGCACCATGCAGTCACCTTTCACATGCTCTGTTAACACATCGTACTCTTTTTTTGATCTTTAGGTACATATACCCTTTTTTCTTTACAGATGATGTTGTTAAAGGAATTGAACACGACAGATACAGAGAACATTTAGTAAGATATGAGGATGAAGTCCCACATCAAGCTTGGCAGCTGTGATAATGATCTATAATTTAATTGGAGATACGCTGTGATCTAAGAAGAACTTCAAATCTCTTGCCATGTTTATGTATTATTCAGGCTAATGGTGACCCTGAAATAGAAAATGCTTCTTATCTCTTAAAACTTTTATGGTGGAGAGTTCAGAATGCAGAAAAGCTGAGCACTGCACATACTACTTTAATGCAAAGTGAAAGGAGACAGTTTTTAACCTATTTTAGAATCATTTCTCCAGTAACAAGGTTAATATGATTGGACCTGTTGCCTACCTGCAAACTAATGTGATGCATTTAAATGATTCTTTGGGTGACTTAGCGGAAAGCTTTCAGAAAGCAGGTACAACAATTATTAATACCTAATAATGTCAGCAAGTAAAGTGCGCTTGAACATGCAGCAGTTTACACTGTAGAAATAAACCCATGCTGGTGAAGCCATATTGTAAAAATTTCACCGGCTTCCATCTCCAGATTAGTGTTGGATACTCCAACTACAAGCGACTTCTATACACATTTTGGAAATTTGCCTAAAAGGTGCCAGAGCTACTTTTGACTTGACAGCAACAGCATGAATTTAAGAAATAAGAGGGATTTGTTTTATTTACCCTGCTTCAAACAAAGCATATTCAAATTATGGACCCATTAAAGCCAATATTTGATCATCTGTTTAGTTAGATATTTAGATGAAAAATTGAACCATGTGTCTGTATTTTTCTATCAGTTACAAGCATTTTTTTAGGATCCAATTAAATTGGAAATGATCACACTGGTTGGAAAGTTTTTAGGTATGTGATATATTTGAAATGTTTTCAATATATCTTTTACTGCATATAAAACAATTTAATTAATAAAGTTTACAGAGAAACAATCATGATTTTCTCCATATTTCTAATTATAAGTTGGATAAAATATGTGAAAAAACAAGTGCCAAATATTGCAATTGAATCTTAAAAATTACAAGCAAATAACAAAAATATTTGAAGCAAAATTGATGCACCTGTGGCCGGCATTGAACTGATCAAGTTTGGAATGCAAGGTTTATTCATTTTAAAGCTATTCAAGGAATATATGTTGTTGGAGTGCTGAATTAAGACTTTACTAGTATTTAGACCTGTTGCTAGTTTGCTCTCTAAAGCCCCATACACACGGTCGGATTTTCGCATGGATTCTGTCCTATCGGACAATGTTGTCGAAAAATCCGACCGTGTGTAGGCACCATCGGACAGTGTACGTCGGATTGTCTGACGGACAAAGTCCTATCTCCTGCTGGATAGATTTTTTGACAACAAGGTCCGATCACACCAATTCCGATCGTGTGTAGCGAATTCCGACCGGACAAAGTGCCACGCATGCTCAGATCACATTACAAGACCAAAGCTATTGGCTACTAGCCTCTACGTAGTCCCGTCGTACTCAACAAACGTCACCACGTTCAGAATGATCGGATTTTCCAACAACGTTGTCCGACCGTGTGTACGCAAAACCAACATCGGACAAAGTACGACGGACATGATCCGACGAACCTGGTCCTCGGATAATCCGCGCATGTTTATGGGGCTTAAGACTTGATGGGTTCAAAAAAGAGGTCCACAGACTGCCAATATTAACTCTGGTGGAATTAAGAGTGTGCCATACGTATGTATACTTGAGATTCCAGTTAAATTTATATTTGTCATAAGTAGGGATCATCTAAAGGTTTGATCCAAACTCATGTTTGGACATTTGTCCGAATGTTGGACTTTTTGCTTATACGGTGGGAGCCGAACATCTTGTATAGTAGCGGTATTTCTACCGCCACTATATATGCTAGCACCTGCCCCGTCCTTAGCAACTATAGGCATCACTCAACCCCTTTCAGTTGCTGGCCAGAAATCCCTAACCATATAAACAAAGGGGCAAGAAGCACTGAAAAAATATGGCCACATGGCCATGGTTTTATTTGGTTAATGACACCACCCCTTTGTTTACGTTGCAGATGACAGTTCGGAGAGACGTCATTCACCACAAGCGGTCATCGGAATCTGACATGTCCGTCGGTCGGTAGTTTTTGTTTCTCTTGGTGAGTCATCAGGCATCATTCACTGTGATTGATGAGGATCTGCATCATTGGATGATGTGATTGATGATAGATTTATTGTGAGACATTTTTGTTAGTTTTTTTCTATTTTTTAATAAAGGATTTATAAGTATGTCTTTATTTACAATTTAAACCCCATTAATTAACACTCATTAATGTAGGGAAGAAGTATCTGGACCCCCTTAATTTTTAAAGAGGGCTTTTAGATTCTGATAAGCCCTCCTGCATGTATAGACCCCCACAAACACTGGACCAAGGTTGTGGGGAAGAGGTCCTTATCAGTTTTGGGGCATGTAGCTTGGTATGGTTCAGGAGAGGGCTGCGTGCTCCCCCTCCCTCCTGGCCTGTCAGGTTGCATTCTTGGGCAAGCGTCTGGGATGGATATTTGAGAGGCACCTCACACTATTTATTTTTTTTTTCACATGGGATTTCCCTAAAATTCATAACAGACTGTCATCAAGTATAAGGGTTTGGTATATACACTATACTGTGAAAAGTATTGGGACGCCTGCCTTTACACGCACATGAACTTTAATGGCATTCCAGTCTTCATCCGTAGGGTTCAATGTTGAGTTGGCCCTCATTTTGCAGCTATACCAGCTTCAACTCTTCTGGGAAGGCTGTCCACAAAGTTTAGAAGTGTGTCTATGGGAATGTTTGACCATTCTTCCAGAAGCGCATTTGTGAGGTCTGGTTGAGGTCAGGACTTTGTGCAGGTCAGTCAAGTTCCTCCACCCCGCACTTGCTCATGCATGTCTTTATGGACCTTGCTTTGTGCACTGGTCCAAATCATTTGGTGGAGGGGGGATTATGGTGTGGGGTTGTTTTTCAGGGGTTGGGCTTGGCCCCTTAGTTCCAGTGAAGGGAACTCTTAAGGCATCAGCATACCAAGACATTTTGAACAATTTCATGCTCCCAATTTTGTGGGAACAGTTTGGGGATGGTCCCTTCCTGTTCCAATATGACTGTGCACCAGTGCACAAAGCAAGGTCCATAAAGATATGGATGAGCGAGTTTGGGGTGCCCAGCGAGTTTCACTTGCCCAGCAACCTTTGCCTCATCAAGTATCACTTCTCTGAGCTGCTGAGGAAATTTATACTTTTTGGATGTGTCCAGGAACTCAGGGATTTGTGGTAAATAGAGCTAAAGGGGCCTGCATCTGCATCTGACCATGGTGAGTAAATGGGCAATTTGCTACAGATTTCTTTGGCATTGAATAATGTCCTTCTCTGGGCAGCAGTCTAGCCTACAAGACCGGGAAGGGAAATCCATGCTATAGAAATCTACTCCAGCATACCTGCATCTTAGGAGGAGATAATGTGTTCCCTCATGCCCAAGTATTTTTTTAATGTAGGACACAGGAGGAACAGTGGGCAGAACTCAAGAGATGAGCCAGGGGTTAGGTTTTAAAAGGACACTGTCTTGTCCCGCTGAATGGGCAAGGTGGCAGAGTCTCATTAAGGTAAGGTATAATAATAATACATAAATGTTGATATATATACTGTATATATTGCTTCATGGAAGATGAGCTTCTTTCCAGCAGACATCTCCTCCTTGTGTATAGTGAAAATGAACCATAGCGTAGGCGTAATTGACAAGCAATTATTTCAAACATATATCTCTGAGCTGACTCAGATATTCATTCTGAGCCACGTAGATGACTGACAGGTAATTATGAAAACTAGTGACATACAGTTGACTAGTCTTGCATGATGCCCTCACTAGAAATATGGGTGAGCAAAAGTATATCCTACAGAAGCTGGTTCTGAAGAGGAATACAGTGAACCTTTTAAAGGAAGAGCTTGCCTTTACCTGTGCTAATGAAGGCTTTCTAATAAGTAACCTCATCCTTAACAGAGTCCTCACTACTTTGTGTTTACTCAAACAAGAACATCAGAAACATCCCTGTCAAAGCTGGCAGGCATTTGTATGATTAATCTTAGGAAAGGTTTGCTGTCATCATACACGAATATTGGTAAAGTGGTATAAACATGCACAGATGCTTGTGCGGTTTGAACAAGCCTTGATCCACGGAAGTCTCTGGAGAAGGCAGCCAATATGCAAATACGTTAATGCTGGGCTCTAGGCAGATATAAAATGCTACCTTTTAATCTAATTAAACATTCATTAACAATCTCCACAAAAAATCTAGTGAAAGTACTTGGATTTCTCTTGACAGCAGCCTCCTATAAATCATAGCACAGCAACACTCAGGCTGAGAGGGGAAGGGTCAGGACTGTAGGGCTGCATTCACACCTGAGCAGAGCGAATTTTAGTCAATTTTATTGGAGAGTCCTGCAAGCATAAATTAGCATTTTATAAGTGTAAACAAGCGTTTTACATTTGTATTCATGCTTCAGGTGTTTTCATTTTAGCCAATAGAAAGCGCTGGGGGGGGGGGGGGGGGTAGAATAGGAGTTGAGAGCTGCTGTTTGGCTGGAAAATGCTGGTATAACGCTCCCATTGAAGTATATGGGGTCAAAAACACTCCAATCTGGCTAAAAGAAGCTCATGTACCTTGTTGAGTGACAGGCTTTTTGCTACAAGAAATAAAATGCTGAACAGGGACCATTAAAATGAATGGGATTTTGCTTGTTGAGCATCTTGGGGCTTCGAACAGAATATCGCTCAGGTGTGAATGGGGCCTAAGCAGGTGTGTCTGCATATTTATCCAGACACAAGGTAGGGTGATTTAGACAAGGTTGTATTGCTCAATTATAGTGTCATCTAGAGTAAGCAAAATTGTACATAGATGGCGCCTGGCAGGAGATGTATTGCTTTAAGGATGCTTTGTGGTATGCCAGAACGTGCCTCATCCACCAGAGGAAGAGGATGTACATTGACACAGTCTACTCAGAGACAATAAACTTATGGACCTTAACCACTTGCCAACCTCGCTGTAGCCAAATCACGTGCATGCTCTGTAATCGCCGTGTTCCCTGGACACTGCTGATCACAGATTGAGGTAAAGAGCCAATCAGCGGATCTTTGCCATATGATCAGCTGTGTCCAGTCTTAGCTGATCACAATGTAAACAGAAGACAGAAGCTGATTATCTGCATTCCCTTTTCACATGCTGACAGCTTAAGGAGAGGAGAGCCAATAACCGACTTGTGTAAAAGGTCACCTATAAGTGCTGCTTACCAGTGTGCATCAGTGCTGCTTATCATTGCCCATCAGTGCCGCCTATTAGTGCCCATCAGTGCCGCCTATCAGTACTACTTATCAGTGCCCATCAGTGCCGGTATTAAGTGCCACCTATCAGTGCCCATCAGTGCTATCTTTAAGTGCAGCTTCATCAGTGCCGCCTCATCACTGTCCATCAGTGCAGCATATCAGTGCCCATCAATGCAGCCTCATCAGCTCACATCAGTAAATGAGAAAAATTACCTGTTTGCAAAATTTGAAACTATGAAAACGTTTTTTTTTTTTTTTCGGTCTTTTTTCGTTTATTTAGGAAAAAATTTAAAACACAGTGGTGATTAAATACCACCAAAAGAAAGCTGTATTAGGGTGAAATAAATGATAAAAATGTCATATGGGTACAGAGTTGCATGACCGTGCAATTGTCATTCAAAATATGGCAGCGCTGAAAGATGAAAGTTGGCCTGTTCAGGAAGGGGTTAAAATTTCCCAGTAGGCAAGTGGTTAAGGAGAACTAGGGCGTCTGAGAAAATGTTCCCCTTCCGCTCCCACTCTCCCTTATGTGTCTTTGTCCTAAACAGTGGCGTAGCGTAGGTTGTCAGCGGTATTTCGCCTCCCCCCAAATGTTGCGTTCGGGGCCACGGCCCCCCACGCACCCCCCACGCTACTCCACTGGTCCTAAAGTAAAGCTACCTGCTTGTGAAATTTTTCCCCCTCTCTTATCTCTCCTACGTATTCCCCAAGGCACCTGATGCTTATTGAAGTATTGTGTACAGTTTGGTTTTGATGCAGTGACAGGTAGGACAAGCAGGGTAGGGGACAAACACAGGCACTGCATGTTTGACATTGCACCACTAGGTATTTTGGTGATTCCATATAATGCTTGTGAGGTAAAGCGGTGTCACCGTGTCATGCATGATGTTACGGTTTGGGGATCTTTGCTCCTCACATCACATTTGGCATCATGCCACTGAGTGAATGTCATTTATTTGTGTGATTGGACATTGTTGTGGTGTATTTATGCACTGCATCATTGTACAGAGGAGAATGTACACAGACATTTGATTTTTACAGAATATATTTTATATATAAATAAACAAGCTATGAGTAAGCACTGAAATACAGTGCGAAACGCGTCAGCTCTGTACCCCCCTTTTTGCCGTGTTTGGATTGTAGTGTCTTTTTGCTTTTAAATAAACCCTTTGGATTTTATTTTCCCGGTGTGCGGCTGTCCGGAGTTCTTCCTTTTGATTTCTAAATAAACTTCTGTATGGGAAAAGTAGAGGCCACTTTTCTGAAAATGTTGGCAAACTCATAACCGCTAATTTTGTGGTGATTCATAAAGATTGGCTGCTCATCCTTATTCCTGAAATAAAACCAATTGCAAAATAATCTGCCTACTCATTGCACAGTATTAGTAAACTTCAAACACAGCATCCAGCAAGCAAAAAGGCTGCCAGTCTACATATTTAATTCCAAATTAAACACGGATGTAACGTTTAACACATAACGTTGTGGACAGTAATTAATTAAACTAAGATAATCCCTAGTGATGAGCCGTACATGTGGTTTAGGGCAGGTACGACAAACAGTACTAAAGTTCAGGTGCCAAATCTGAACCACATTGAAGTCAATTGGAGCTGAATGTTAAAAACCAGTAATGTCTAATAAGCAAGAGATTGTCAAACAAATGGCATGGATGGGACATGGGAAGCCGGTTGCTGCCCAGAAAAACATGTACCAAATCAAAAAGAATTGAAAATTCCATTTGGCATTGAGCAATGATTTTATTAATGCTTAAAATTACATTAAGAAAATTGCAAAATTCCAATAAGTAACATGCCCGGGGGCTGCCCTGACCCTTCCTGCCAGCAAACGTGCGTGATGCATAACATTTTTTCACACTTTCACACTGAGGCAGTTTTCAGGCATTTTAGCGCTAAAAATAGCGCCTGAAAAGCCTTCCATTCATTTGAATGAATGAATGATTTGTATAGCGATGCAAATGACAACTGAATCGCCTCAAGTGCTTTCACATGGGGGCGGTGCGCTTTGGGGGGCGGTAGAAAAAGTCCTGCAAGCAGCATCTTTGGGGCGTGTTTGGAACGCTGTTACAAGAGCTTCCAAAATGCCCCTGCCCATTGAAATGAATGGGCAGAGCTTTCAAAGCGCCTTAAAGTGGGGTTGCCACCAAAAAAAAAAAAAAAATGTGGCTTAAAAATCATAAAAAAATGAAAAAAAAAAATAATTGGAAATTTTTTTTTTTTTTACTCACCTCTAAATGCCTGTTGCTAGGGGGTCCCTCGTAGTCTGCCACCTTCATTGCCCGGGCTAAACATCACTTCCTGTAGGCGCCGCACAGTCATCTGGGACCTGTCATGTGTCCCAGATGAGTGAGCGCCGAATCACGGCGCACGGCACCGCTCGCGCATGCGCAGTGGGTGCCCGGCTGGGAAGCCACAGCCGGGTTCCCACATTAAGAAGCGGAGTGGGGAATGAGGGGGGACCTCGTTCCCCCGCATCGCTGGACCCCGGGACAGGTAAGTGTCTGATTATTAAAAGTCAGCAGCTGCAGTATTTGTAGCTGCTGACTTTTAATTTTTTTTTTTTGTGGGCACTCCACTTTAAAAGTGTTTTTTTTCTTAAGGTCACGTTATCATGTGACCTTGAAAAAAGCACCCGCTAGCGCCCAAAAAGCACCCCAAAAGCGCAGCTAAAATACAGCTAAAGCACCACAAAAATGACCGGCACTTTAGCGGCTGTTTTAACAGCGCTTCAGTGTGAAAAAGGTCTTACAAATAAATAAAGTGTGTCAATTGCTGGCAAAATTCTTTTAACCACTTGACATCCGCGCTATGGCCGAATGACGGCCACAGCGCGGATCTCAATGGTTGTGTGACTCACCACCATAGTGCTAAGTTCTCTTATATCGCACATTCATTTCAAATATCACCAAAGAAACTTGCATATATCTGTTCTCCACCTGTAGTTTGCACAGATTTTTATAGATAATATGTGCTCAAATCATCTCTAGATTTAATTCTTTGCCATGTGTGTTCATTACAATATGTAAGGATTTACTTTCTGTCAGTCTGAAACATTTAAAGCTGACATTTAATCTACTTATATTTCACCTCCTCTGGATCCTTCTTTCCCCTCTCATTAATATGATACCAACATTTTAACATAAGGCTATTTTCACACTGGGGTGCTGGGTGCGCTGGCGGTAAAGCGGCGCTATATTTAACGCCGCTTTACCGTCGTTTTAGCGGCGCATTTCAGTCGCTAGCGGGGCGGTTTTACCCCCCCCGGCCGAAAAAGGGTTAATACCGCCCGCAAAGCGCCGCTCCAGCATTGTTTTCAATGGGAGAGGGGAGCTTTAGGAGCGGTAAATACAGATAAAGATGCGGCTTGCAGGACATTTTTCAGCGTCCTGCAAGCGCACCGCTCCAGTGTGAAAGCCCTTGGGCTTTCACACTGGAGACACAGCAACGGCTGTTTCAGGTCGGTTTGCAGGTGCTATTTTTAGTGTAAAGGGGGCTTAAAGTCATCACTGACTGTGCTTCTCATAAGTGTGCGCAGGCGGTGTGCGAGGTGTGCCTGGGTACACCCTAATCACTGCATGCGGTGCCTATTCCGCCTGTTGCCTGGGCTTCCCCCATGTTGCGGCGCCCCGCAGTTCTGCTGGCTTCCTTCCTCTCCTCTCCCCCTGGCTACTGTGGGGGGATGTTTCAGAATGGAGAGTGGGGGAAGGGGCTAGTAAATATGTCACCTACCGGCCCCTTCCTTTTCTAAATGAACACAGTGAACACACATTCACTCACTGTGTTCATGCATAACTGAAGCATAATAAACTCTGTTTACTATGCTTTAGCTTGGGAATGAACAGGAGGCCGCCCAGCACAGAGCTCTATTCCGTTTAGTCACTGTCCAGTGCAGCTGAGGCTACAGAGAAAGAACGTGTGTTTGAGCTTTGGGGTACACACACTAATGCAATATGGCCCGCACACACGATCTGAAATTCTGGCGGCAGATTGTAGTCGCATATGAAAAATTCTCGTACGACAAAATAAAAAATCAGAAGTGATGTCATGTGTTGTAGTTTATTTCTATTGTAATTTTGGATGACAACTGTACTGAGTAAACAAAAATCATACGATCTGGTGTCGTACGAGAAACATTTTCATGTTTGTCCGATCGGATAATATTGGATAAACTGTCGCGATTGGCTCTCAAAAGCTCTGCACTAACGATCCGATTATCGTAAGATCGCTTCGAAAGCGGTATTTTTCGTCAGATTTTCATATCGTGTGTACGGGACAATAGGCTGCACACACCTGTGGTGCTTCTCTATGCAATGCAGGCAAATCATGGCTAATGGGAGGGGCTTGCAAAATACAGCACATAGCTTCCTGAAAACATCACAGTACCCTGCCCCAGTACTTCTCTCAACAGTTCTTAGGTTTTATGCAAGCAGTGGGCTGGTTCTTGGAGGAAATTGTGCAAATATTAAAATGACTTGATGGGAAAATGTCTGTCTGGAGGAGTGGGCATGTGCTTGCAGACCACACCTACCATATTTCCCTGAAAAAAAGACTGGGTCTTATATTAATTCTGGCTACAAAAAACACACTAGGGCAGTGATGCCAAATCTTGGCACCCCAGATGTTTTGGAACTACATTTCCCATGATGCTCAACTACACTGCAGAGTGTATGAGCATCATGGGAAATGTAGTTCCAAAACAGCTGGGGTGCCAAGGTTTGCCATCACTGCACTAGGGCTTACTTCCAGGGGATGTCTTATTTATTTACAGAGTGTACAATAATCTACATTTATTCAAATACAGTCATGTCATCATGACGATCTTAAAGTAACCCTAAAGAAAAATAAATAAATCTCCTGATCCTTTAATGGTAGACAGTGCAGTGCTTGTGCTGTGTCATTTACCTCTCTCTATGTTCTAAAAAACCTGGAATAAAACAAAAACATTCTTTTTTTAATGTTCCTGTGTCCCCTGTCTTCTTTCCCCTTCTTTCCCTGTCAGCTCAGGAGTCAGCATTATGACATTCTGTAATCCCAAAAATAAACCTTTGTTAACCACATTACAACCGGCGCACACAGATGTACGTCGGCAGAATGGCACGGACAGGCAAATGGGCGTACCTGTACTTCCCTTTGAATTTGCCACTGTGCCATCGCGTGCGTGCCACCGGTGGCGCACGAGCGTGCCCGTCGCAAGTTCCTTGAGTCAGGTCGCGGGTCCTGCGGACTCGATCGCCCACGATCGTCTCACAGAGAGGAAGAACGGGAAGATGCTAATGTAAACAAGCATCTCCCTGTTCTGCCTAGTGACAGTGTCACTGATCTCTTCTCCCTGTAATCGGGAGAGCTGATTAGTGTAGTGTTACACACAGCCCCTCCCCCCTACAGTTAGAAACACTCCCCAGATCACACTTAACCCTTCCCTAGCCCCCTAGTGGTTAACCCCTTCACTGCCAGTGTCATTTTCACAGTAATCAGTGCAATTTAATCGCACCGATCGCTGTAAAAATGACAATGGTCCCAAAAATGTGTCAAAATTGTCAGACGTGTCTGCCATAATGTCGCAGTCACGATAAAAATCGCTGAGCGCCGCCATTACTAGTAAAAAAAAAATATTAATAAAAATTCCATAAAACTAACCCCTATTTTGTAGACGCTATAAGTTTTGCGCAAACCAATCAATAAACGCTTATTGTGATTTTTTTTTACCAAAAATATGTAGTAGAATACGTATCAGCCTAAACTGAGGAAAAAAAAAAGTTTTATATGTTTTTTGGGGATACATATTATAGCAAAAAGTAAAAAATAATGTGTTTTTTTCAAAATTGTTGCGATTGTTTTGTTTATAGCGCAAAAAAAAAAAGCTCTATTTGTAAGAAAAAAAGGACGTCAATTTTGTTTGGGAGCCACGTCGCACGACCGCACAATTGTCAGTTAAAGCGACACAGTGCCGAATCGCAAAAAAAAAACGCTCTGGTCTTTTGCCAGTGAAATGGTCTGGTCTGAAAGTGGTTAAAGTCATTGTAAAATGATGTAATTTTGTAAAAAGATTATATAATATGCAGTGTGTCTCCTTTTGTCACTTTATTATGGAAAATACCATATTTGCAGCGCTCGCGTGACCCGCTGGAGCTCTTCTTCTCCACTCCGAGCACTGCAGAGGGAGGGGCCGCTGACATCAGCCAGGAGTAGAGAAGAAGGTCTCTGGTGGGTCACGTGGGCGCTGTAAATAAGGCATTTTCTACAATAAAGTTAAAACAAGGAGACACACTGCATATTATATAATCTTTTTACAAAACGGATTACATGTTTTTAGAACGACTTTAACTAGGGCTTATTTTCAGGGTAGGGCTTATATTGCAGCCATCCCTGAAAATAACGCTAGGTCTTTTTTTCCGGGTAGGGCTTATTTTCAGGGAAACGGAGAAGTAACATTCACATGTGACGTCGAGGCTGCATGATTGAAGAATCTGAACTGCAGTTAATGAAAGGGTCAGGTCAGGGACAGTCAGGTTCGGGAAGAACGATTTTGATCATGTTGGATGTCCTCTAAAAAGGAAATGAGATAGGCTGTCTGACTTTCTGCAGTTTCTAGCACACACTGTGAGAAGCTCACAGTATGCAATCAAATCGGAGTAATCTATTGCAGTACAGGAGAGGAGCCTGTACAAGTGTACAAGACTGAAGGGAGTTCAGCTTTGATCGTGTCTATGGCTGACCATAAATAGGTTACCTTTAAAACCGCTTAACACAAATTCATTACATACTACGCTTAATTAAGTTCTCTTTAAATAAATGCTCATTTCATAAACTTTTACAGGCATTGAGAATGAAATATTAAACATAATTATTATGTACTTAAACTTGGGCAAAACTAATTAGGTTTAATTAATTGTTTTGCAAAGTTAATTAATCCTTACTTGCCTTCATATTCCTTTCCCTATTGATACAGTCATGGAAGGACTCATTAGTCAGAAAAGTTGGTCTTCGTAGTCAGTGGAACATATTTCTGGAAACGAAATTCTGTAACCCAGAGTGACCACGAGATATTGTGGTTGGTAATGGACATTGTCATGTCATTAATCCTTTCACTTCTGTCTGTTCTTAGCAATGTATCCCAACAATTATTAAGCATCTAATAAAGTGGATTATGATTATTTCTATACCACAGTACAACACAAGAGATAGATGAGCTAGGGCACAGATAAATGGATGCAAAAACCACAGCAACCAGTCAAAAAACGTCTGTTCCCTTGGCAGTAAAACATTTTTTGTACAGAGTTTAGACGAGTTTAAGAGCATTTTTTCTGCCAAAAAACTCCAATCAGAGACACAAACCAGAAGGGTTTTTTATTCCTGCCTCTAAACGCTAAGCTTAACCACTTGCCGACCAGCCGTCGTCATTATACTGCGGCAGGTTGGCTCGTTCCTGCAAATCGCCGTAGGTTTATGTTGGCTCTTATAAGAGCTATAGCAGGTGCGCACGTGCCCGCCGCACGGCGGGGGAGCCAATGTGCGTGCCCGGAGGCCGCGATGTCCTCCGGCCACCCGAAATCGCAGAACGGGATCTGTCAAAGTAAACAAACAGATCCCCGTTCTGACAGGGGAGTAGAGAGAGATCGTCTGTTCCTAGTGATTAGGAACAGCAATCTCTCTCCTCCTCCAGTCAGTACACTTCCCCCCCACAGTTAGAAACACCTCCCAGGGAACACATTTAACCCCTTGATCACCACTAGTGTTAACCCTGTTCCTGCCAGTGTCATTTATACAGTAATCAGTACATTTTTATAGCACTATTCACTGTATAAATGTCAGGGTCCCAAAAAAGTGTCCGATCTGTCTGCTGCAATGTCGCAGTCCCGCTTAAAATCACTGCCATTACCAGTAAAAAAAAAATATATAATAAAATCTATCCCCTATTTTGTAGACGCTATAACTATAAATTTGTGCAAACCCATTAATATTTGCTTATTGCGATTTTTCTACCAAAAATATGTAGAATAATACATATTGGCTTAAACTGATGAAGAAATATGAAGGAATATTTTATTTTTTTTTAAATTTGGGGATATTTACAAAAAGTAAAAAATATTGTTTTTTTTTTCAATTTGTCATTTTTTTTTGTTTATAGCGCAAAAAATAAAAACCGCAGAGGTGATCAAATACCACCAAAAGAAAGCTCTATTTGTGGGAAAAAAAGGACGTCAATTTTGTTTGAGTACAGCGTCGCACGACCGCAAAATTGTCAGTTAAAACGACACAGTGCTGTATTGCAATAAATGGCCTGGTCATCAAGGAGGGAAATCTTCCAGTCCTTAAGTAGTTAAAATATCCCTGTAATCGTCCTAATGTGGATTGATACATGGGATAACATTGAGCTGCTTCTACAGGCAGAACACAAAACTCCTGTAGAAGCAGCGATTTTTAAGCCAGTGTGCATGGAGCCGAAATGCATGAAGGTAAGAAATGTTTTGACTTTAGAACCCCTTTAAATGTTACACAAATGTAAACTTTATAATGTAGCACTGACTCTTTTAAATTCCTGCAATTCGTACACTTGGTCTCAGGCTATATGGAATTGAGGAAGAAGTCATTTAAAAAAAAAAAAAGCCCAACTACGAAGGATCATATTTACAGAGAGACAATTTATTGCTAAGCTTTTTTGATATCAAACTAATACAGCTGGAATTGAGTAAGACCTTTTTACCACTGATATGAGATAAAGGCTGTATTTCTATCAAAACCGTCCTCATATAAAAGACAGACACCTTGGTCTTTTTTGTCCTATTAAACCTTGTGTACAGACAAAGCAATAATAAAAGCAACCATAGGTATTTTTTATGTATGTATTGCAAAAACCTTACATTCAATATTAAGATTGCATGTGTTAAAGTGGAAACCCATTTAGAGTTTAGAAACACTATAAGCACTGGCACAAGCACCATGAATGGTTGCCTTATTTTTTGTAATAGGATTATTTCCTATTATTGTAAGCGCTATCTAGTGGCCATAATGCAGAATGTTCCTGAAATACCTCACCATAAAAAAATGCTGCATTATGGCCACTAGGTGGCCTAATTGGCTTCAAAGCCCTACGCCACAAAAGCCAAAGAGTTACATGACAAACTGCACAATACTAGGGACTGGGATAAGAAAGGAGTACTGTAGTCACAAGGTGCTATTTTATTCAGAGGAAAGAAGGGAAAAAAAGGAAAAAGTATATTGGGAAGAAGTAGTGTTAAGGGCCCTATAAAAGTCTCAGCCGCTGCATACTTTCAGATGTAGTCATTACAGGCATTCAGGTAGCTGCAGCACCTCTAATACAATAGCCATCAGTAGAGGCTTCTCCACTGTTATGCCCCGTACACACGATAGGATTTTCCGACGGAAAATGTTTGATAGGAGCTTGTTGTCGGAAATTCCGACTGTGTGTAAGCTCCATCGGACATTTTCCGTCAGAATTTCCATCCCACAAAATTTGAGATCTGGTTCTCAAATTTTCCGACAACAAAATCCGTAAATTCTGATCGTGTGGACACAATTCCGATGCACAAAGTGCCACGCATTGGCTATTGAACATAATTTTTCTTGGCTCGTCGTACGTGTTGTACATCACTGCATTGTATAGAAAAAATAGTGCTGCAAATTGAAAATTAAATGTACTTTTTAATACAATTCAATTATAATATGTCTTGTGTAGCAATTGTTTATGCTATATTAATTATTATTTATTTTTTTGCAATTCTTTTCTCCGTGAATGTGGAGTTACCCTTTAGTAAGCGCTCTCCATGTAGACACTTCATCTTCCCTCTTGGGAGCTCTCTCACCCCTGGGGCGACTGCGGAGGTACTGACAGCTCAGGATCGCTGGAGGTAACTACAGTAAGGACCAGGGAGGGGATGGTGAGGGTTTACAGTGTTACATTTAAATTTTTTTCTGTAGAGGTGAGCCAACCCATTAAAGCAGTTCTATTGTCCACTTGGTCATTTTTACCTACAGGTAAGCCTATAATAAGGCTTACCTGTAGGTAAAATTTATATCTCCTAAACCTGTATGGTTTAGGAGGTATTCACCTATGCACAGTGAAGGTCCGGAGAAGGTCCGGTGTTTTCATGCCGGGACTTGCCGAAATGGAGGGAGTGATGTCATCATGGCTCCGTCCACTCACAGCGCCGGAGCCGCAAACCTGGAATAAACGCAGAGAGAACATGTCGGCTCTCTCAGCGGTGACCGGGCAGTCCTGTGGGAGCTTCGTTCTACGGTAAGTATTTCATAATGAGCTTGTATGCAGTGTGACCTTCAGTTCAGCAGAATTTTAGTTAGCAAGCATTGCTCTAACTACAAGTGCACTTATATATGCCTTTGGGCAAACTGCAAGCAATGCTAAACAATTTAAAAATGAGTCTTTCTCCAGAGAAAGATTAGGGACACACTGAATTTCCCTTCGTTTACATATAATGAAGAAGCCCAGCTTCTAGATATTTAACCCTTATGTTAGGAAAGTGTTCAAATTTAGTTTTCAACCAATAATGTGATCTGCCAGCACAGTACAGAGAGGGTTGATTATGGTAAGCATTAACTCCCCTCTTTTCACACCAGGAGACACTTCCTCAAAGGAATTCCAGCATCTGGGCTTGTGATAACATGAATGAGTGAATCTCACACTGGTCCGTCATTTTTTCAGCACCTCCAATAACAGGAAGGCCAGGCTGGGTTTCCTCAGCATCTATGGAAGCCAAGGGCAGCAGACAAAGTGTAGCAGTACATCAAATGAAGACACGCTTTAATATTGGCAACTCACGGGTATAGATGAATAAGTGCCTTGTGGTAACATGGATAAGTCAGCTTCACACAGGTCCGTTAGTCTCTCAGCTCCTTTGGAAACAGGAAGGCTAGGCTGGGTTTGAGTGCGATTGACTCATCCATGTTACCACTAGCCTGCATGCTGAAATTCCTTTTAGGAATCATGTCTTCCTGTGAGAAGATTCACCCCCAGAGGCTGGCATACTGTATATGTGTGTTTACACATACATGCCAGTTATTGTCATGTGTGTTGTGTAAGTTGCTAAATGTCTACTTAAATAAATGTTTTTAATAACCACAATACTCAGATACACCCTCTCCTGTCCATATCTGTAGCTCAAATATGTATCATGCTCCAGCCATTGATTTGTTGGAGAATCATCTCTGTGGAGATAATGCTTTAACCCTAGATTGTAACGTCTATGCTGCTTCTATAGTTCTGTTTAGGGATGAGCCGAACACCCCCCCGTTCGGCTCGCACCAGAACCCGCGAACGGACCTAAAGTCCGTGCGAGCTTTAGAACCCTATTAGTTATAATGGATGCGAACGTTCGAAATTAAAAGTGCTCATTTTAAAGGCTAATATGCATGTTAATGTCATAAAAAGTGTTTGGGGACCTGGGTCCTGCCCCAGGGGACATGTATCAATGCAAAATTTTTTTTTAAAAACGGCCGTTTTTTCAGGAGCAGTGATTTTAATAATGCTTAAATTGAAACAATAAAAGTGTAATATTCCTTTAAATTTCGTACCTGGGGGGTGTCTATAGTATGCCTGTAAAGGGGCGCATGTTTCCCGTGTTTAGAACTGTCTCTGCGCAAAGTGTCATTTTTGAAAGTAAAAAAGCTATTTAAAATCACTCGCGGCTAATGTTAATTCACGGCTCCCGTAACACAGAGAACAGTGATTCATTGAAACTCATTCATAAAAAAAAGTCATTGATAAAAAATAAAAAAAATTAAAAAAAAAAAGCGTAGGGGTCCCCCCAAATTCAATAACCAGGCCCTTCAGGTCTGGGATGGATATTAAGGGGGATCCCAGCCAAAAAAAAAAAAAAAAAAAAAATGGCGTAGGGTCCCCCTCAAAATCCATACCAGACCCTTGAGGTCTGGTATGGATTTTAAGGGGAACCCTAGCCAAAAAAAATGGCATGGGGTCCCCCTCAAAATCCATACCAGACCCTTATCCGAGCACGCAACCTGGCAGGCCGCAGGAAAAGAGGGGGGGACGAGAGCGGCCCCCCCTCTCGCCTGAACCGTACCAGGCCACATGCCCTCAACATTGGGAGGATGCTTTGGGGGTCTAAGACCCCTAAAGCACCTTGTCCCCATGTTGATGAGGACAAGGGCCTCTTCCCCACAACCCTGGCCGGTGGTTGTGGGGGTCTGCGGGCGGGGGGCTTATCGGAATCTGGAAGCCCCCTTTAACAAGGGGACCCCCAGATCCCGGCCCCCCCCCCTGTGTGAAATGGTAAGGGGGTACAAAAGTACCCCTACCATTTCACCAAAAAAGTGGCAAAAATGGTAAAAATGACAGGAGACAGTCTTTGACAATTCCTTTATTAAAATCTTCTTTCTTCTTTCTTCATCCTTCGGATTCTTCATCTTCTCCTTCCTTCATCTTCTTCCATCTTCTTCTTCCATTTTCTTCTTCCTCCGATCCGCTTCTTCTTGCGCTGGTCTTCTCGTCCTTCTCGTCCGGCATCTTCTTCCGTCGGCGTCGGCGTCGGTGTCGGTGTCTTCTTGGGCCGCTCCGCGCAATGGGAGGCTCCCGCTGTGTGAGGCTCCGCTCCATCTGACAGGTCTTTTAAAACGGAGGGCACCTGGTGACCCCGCCCCCCTCTGACGTCATGGGGAAAGCCATCATGGAATTCCCCATGACGTCCCTGTGCGTCAGAGGGGGCGGGGTCACCAGGTGCCCTCCATTATAAAAGACCTGTCAGACGGAGCGGAGCCTCACACAGCGGGAGCCTCCCATTGCGCGGAGCGGCCCAAGAAGAGACAGAGACACCGACACCGACGCCGACGGAAGAAGATGCCGGACGAGAAGGACGAGAAGACCAGCGCAAGAAGAAGCGGATCGGAGGAAGAAGAAAATGGAAGAAGAAGATGGAAGAAGATGAAGGAAGGAGAAGATGAAGAAACCGAAGGATGAAGAAAGAAGAAAGAAGATTTTAATAAAGCAAATGTCAAAGACTGTCTCCCGTCATTTTTACCATTTTTGCCACTTTTTTGGTGAAATGGTAGGGGTACTTTTGTACCCCCTTACCATTTCACACAGGGGGGGGGGGCGGGATCTGGGGGTCCCCTTGTTAAAGGGGGCTTCCAGATTCCGATAAGCCCCCCGCCCGCAGACCCCCACAACCACCGGCCAGGGTTGTGGGGAAGAGGCCCTTGTCCTCATCAACATGGGGACAAGGTGCTTTAGGGGTCTTAGACCCCCAAAGCATCCTCCCAATGTTGAGGGCATGTGGCCTGGTACGGTTCAGGCGAGAGGGGGGGCCGCTCTCGTCCCCCCCTCTTTTCCTGCGGCCTGCCAGGTTGCGTGCTCGGATAAGGGTCTGGTATGGATTTTGAGGGGGACCCCACGCCATTTTTTTTGGCTAGGGTTCCCCTTAAAATCCATACCAGACCTCAAGGGTCTGGTATGGATTTTGAGGGGGACCCTACGCCATTTTTTTTTTTTTTTTTTTGGCTGGGATCCCCCTTAATATCCATCCCAGACCTGAAGGGCCTGGTTATTGAATTTGGGGGGACCCCTACGCTTTTTTTTTTTTTTTTTATTAATGAATGACAGCTCTCTGTGTTACAGGAGCCATCAATTCATTAGCCGCGAGTGATTTAAATAGCTTTCTTCCTGCAAAAATGACACTTTTTTGCAGGGAAAGTTCTAAGCACAGGAAACCTGCCCCCCTTCACAGGCCACCTATAGACACCCCCCAGATGTGATACTGCAATGCTGTTCTAACAGCATGCACACACATATCCTCAGAAATAAAGCACATATTGTTGTCAGCAGTCAGCAGCACACTGACACGCTGACACTGTCTGAAACATAATATGCGAGGCCGCCGGCGCGGCGGCCTCTTATACCGTGGGGCGTGTACTAAAGCCCCTGAGCTATAATTGGCTACAGGCATCCTGCCTGTAGCCAATTATGGCTCTCCTCGCTGCCGGCGCTGTGATTGGCCAAGCATGCGGGGTCACAGTGCATGCTTGGCCAATCATCAGCCAGCATTGCACTGCGCGGGCCGCAATGCATTGCGGGGCCGCTCGCATCACACGAATTTGATGCGAGCGGCCCCAATAGTTCTGGGCTCGCCGAGCGAGCGAACACCCGGTGCTCGATTCGAACATGGGTTCGAATCGAACACCGGGCTCATCCTTAGTTCTGTTCTTTTGCAGGTAAATAGTGACAAGAGATTTGCACTTTGGTTGATATTCTAAATGCACTAATATTATTGTTCATTAATGCACTAACCATTTACTATTAGCTAGCGGTAGGGCTCTACCCAGATGGGCTGTATATATATATATGTATCTTTATGTTGTAAGAACTCTGTCACCTAGCAAGATTTCCATCTGATCTGGTGACAGTCCCTTGGATGTAGTGTACAAAGTTTGTTGTTTCTAACTTAAAGGACATTTACTATGTGGAATGCCATATGCTTATTACTAGACTGTTATTTTATTTCTCTCCATCACTTATTTAATCATGGGATACTTCACTCTTGGAAACAAGAGCATTTGTGTTGTGTTACTTGGGCCATAAGGACAGGGCTTGGATGGAGCACCCTTCTAGTGTAGGATGCTAGGTAAATTTTGTTTTCTAATCAAGGGAGCAGTGATTGTTTGTCCTAGTCTGTTCAGGGTTTCACAGGCTGGGAGTTTGTTTGCTTCCCCCTGCTCCTGCGAGAAGCTTCCAGAGTTTAATAAGGGAGATTTAAAAGCCAGATATAATTTGTATCATACTACAGCCAATCCCTGGAGAAGGGCATCCAGTAGGGGGTTGGAAAGGTGATAAATAGTCTGAAGCACTGGTGAGCTGTGTTTCTTCTTTCCAGGAAGGTTCCACAGCCTGAGGGGCTACTGCCCTCAGTTGAGTTAGGGCTTAGGGCCTGGGTGGATCTGAAGCTAATTACTAACTAGAAGCTAATTGCAGGACCTCCCCATAAGGGGTCTGGTCTGGATAAAGCCTGTCTCACTCACTGGACCATGTCCAGAGGAAGATGGAAAGTTAAAGCTGTACTGGGGACTTGTGAGTAACGACCCTAAATTGATCCCTATTACTGTGCAGTGTCCTGGAAGTTGTACTGGGTACTGGTAGCTGTGCATAAGCACAAGGTAACCAGATGCCAAAGCAACTCACCTCATGGTCTTCAGCTGTGAGGCCTTAAGCTGTTCAGAAAGTTACCACATGGTCTTTAGCTGTGGGGGTCTAGATTGTCCAACGTTCACATTTACTTTAAGGGGTTGTAAAGGCAGAAGGTAAAGATAAAAAATCTTCTGTGTGTAGAAGCCTCCCCAGCACCTTCTAATTACTTAGCTGAGCCCCTTCTTTCTCCAGCGATGTCCACGAGTCCCTCGGCTGTCCGGGACACTCATCCTGACTGGCTGAGACACAGCAGTGGTGCCATTGGCTCCCACAGCTGTAAATCAAAGTCATTCAGCCAATCAGGGGAGAAAGGGGGTGGGACCAGGTTGGGGCACTGTGTCTAAATGGATACACGGAGCTCTGACTCGGTTTGGGTGCCCCCATAGAAAGCTGCTGCCTGAGGGGGCACTTGATAGGAGGGAGGGGCCAGGAGCAGCAAAGAGGGACCTGAGAAGAGGAGGATCTGGGCTCCTTTGTGCAAAACCAACTCCACAGAGGAGGTAAGTATAACATGTTTGTTATTTTTTTTTTTAAATAAGACTGTACCATCACTTTAAGGAGAAGATTGTCTTCTTACTGATGTTACTAAATGTTTTGGTGTTTCTGACCACATTGCTGAGAGCCTGAGCCAGCCGCTTCTGCCCCCTCCCCAGCCTGGCACTTCAGTGAGCACTGGAGGGGCAGAGTAGAGAGTAGTGACTTACATTCACTGCGCTGTGCTGAGAGCGGACCCGATAATTGAGCAATTATAGGTCATGTCTTAGAGCTGGCGGGAGGCAGCATCAAATCAATGCTGCAGCCATATAGATGATTATAGGTGTTTGTTTGTTTGTTTGTTTTTTATACCCATACTTCACCTTTAACATAACAGCACATTTATGTCTCTCCTGTGCTCCTCCAGAGTCTCTTGAAATTCCTATGGAAGTAACTCTGACAACTGTGGATCAGTCATTTAGGCCCTGAGCACTACATTGTGAGATTTGGGAGGAAACCCCTGAATGGGCACTATGAAATAATCTGTGATTTGTTGGACAAGGGCCTCTGTGGGTGGAGACCTATGGGAATCTAGAAGATGACCCCAAGAATCTGGAAGATGGACCCAGATATCTGCTGCATTATGTCATATTATCTAAAGTCCAGGGGCGGACTGACAACTCATGGTGCCCCCGGGCAATAAGAGATTATGGGGCCCCCAGGCAATCAGAAATTGTGGGGCCACACAGTATACACACACACAGTATACAATCACACAGTATACACATACATGTACACACAGTATACACAGACATGTTTCTATTGGCTGAGAAGGTACTGGAGAGGTAGGAAAGAATGTCGGTAAGGGACATTTCAGAAACAGATGTAAAAAACACAGATTTTTACATACTGTCCCTGGTTTTACTGAGGCTGGCAACCCTGATGGGGCCCCCTAGTGGCCCGGGGCCCTCAGGAAGTGCCCGAGTGGCCGAATGGTCAGTCCGCCCCTGCTAAAGTCATCAAGAAGTGTGATAGAACTACAAAACACCTCCCCATAGGTTATAGAGAAGAGGAATGCAAATCCTGTTTCATAGTCCTAACAATTGCTTCTGCATACAGTAGATACCCTATGCGTGAGTGATCATTGTCATCTAAGGACAAGAAGTATGAACAGATAAAGAGAAAAGGCTTAAATATAAGAACTGGATAGCTGCAATATATTCCATGCTTGTTCTAGGTTTGAATATGCTTTAACCATCAGTCACCATCACTGATCCTGTTCTTAAAAAAGCATGGCATCTATAAGTCTCTGACTTATTTTCTAATAGAACAGTGTTAACTTGCAGGCACATTTTCATTTTACAGGAAATACTGATACACAAACTGCCGCATGAGATAAATCATTCTTTTAAGAAAGAATCAGGCCATAAGTGCGTATAATTTAATATTGATCCCCTAATAATATGCATTTATAGTGCAATTGTGCTGATACATGTCTACAAATAGACAGGCTAAATAACAAGCTGCTACCGACATTAATAAGACAGCGAGTGTGTAATTAAGGCTACATCTTATAGGGTATTATGCATGTGAATGGTATTTGCCCATTAGGGATATAAATAAATAATACATCGGGCCTATACATTTCTGTGGCAAGCACCTACATATCTTTAATAACACCCACTTAGTCAACCCCAGAGACTACAGACACACCACCCTGCTGATGGGGGGAGCAGGTGCGGTAAGTACTATGTTAGAGACATTTGATTTAGGGTGTGAGATGGGTCATGTGGGGCTATTAGTTGCATCTACAACTATTGTTTAAAAATGATGTACTCATCCTCCACTTTGATACCAACGATGATTCTTACGATTCAAATGCTATCCCGTGGTACAGGTCCAAACTAAAGAAAATATTTTTATTCTTCCCAAAATGTAAACATTATGAATAGGTTTTACTTACCCATAAATATCTCATTAAGAAAAATATGCTGTTATAACCTGCAGAAAAACAAAATGCACTGAATATTAGAAAATGAAGGTCAGAGGTCGATACTCAGGGAATGCAGAGCCAGCCTGGCAAATGATTTTTCATTATTAAGCCAATAAATCAGCCCGATGTTGATAGATGCATGCACTTGGGCACTATGTCAGCGTCAGAGGAAAAAAAATGCTTATCCCATTCCAGTGATCAATTCCATTGGAATTCATACACGGAGGTGAAAAGGGCCATTGAAAAGAGAAAAACAACACACTTCAACAAAATAAATTATGAGCATTTACATGCATTTTTATTTTGCACACATGAATGGCACCTACAGAAGGGAGATGAATATCCATTTGAGCGCCTTTAAAACACTCTGAGCAGTAGATGAAAAGACTAATGGAATCCCAATGCAAATGCACCTGTATAATCTTGATTTACTGGCTGTGAAGGGGAAAAGAATAAGCTAAATACACCTATTGAATTATTAATAGCCTAAAAGAAAGCCCTCTAATTGGATCTAAATGGGAAACACCTAGGCTTCTGGGGTGAAAAGAAAGATAAGTTAGCAGGTTTGCACGAGATGAGTATGGATCAGAAGCAATGCAAAAAAGCTTATTAAAGCTCAGTGTATAAAAATCTACGGTCAACAAAAAACACAATGCGCACAAGGCTGACCAGACCACACTGTACATTGAGACACATTATAATATTTACAAGTGATCAGGATTCTTAATAATTACATGCCGAAAAGCATCTGGGTATCACTTTGTTGCAGTTGTAAAATCAGATTGACAAACACCCTCCCAATGGGTTATGTGATCAGTTTAACCTGAGGTTTGTTTTCATTTTTTCTTATTAAATGGCACAAGTCGTTATTAAAAATAGAAGGTATCACTTTTAAAAAATATATTTTCTTTTAACCACTTTAGCCCCCCGGTAGATTTGGCTGCTCAATGATCAGGCCATTTTTTGCGATACGGCACTGCGTCGCTTTAAATGACAATTGCGCGGTCGTGCGACACTGTACCCAAACAAAATATTTTCCCACAAATAGAGCTTTCTTTTGGTGGTATTTGATCCCCTCTGTGGTTTTTCTTAACAAAAGAAGAGCGACAATTTTGAATTTTTTTTTTTTTCCTCAGTTTAGGCCAATATGTATTCTTCTACATATTTTTAATAAAAAAAATTAGCAATAAGCGTATATTGATTATTTTGCGCAAAAGTTATAGCATCTAAAATAGGGGATAGATTTATGGCATTTTTATTACAATTTCTTTCTTTACTAGTAATGGCGGTGATCTGCGATTTTTATCGGGACTGCGATTTTGCGGCGGACAAATTGGACACTTTTGACACATTTTTTTAGACCATTGACAACTATACAGCCATCAGTGCTATAAAAATGCACTGATTACTGTATAAATGTCACTGGCAGGGAAGGGGTTAACACTAGGTGGTGATTAAGGGGTTAACTGTGTTCCCTAGGTGTGTTCTAACTGTAGGGGGATGGGACTGACTAGGGGAGGAGAGAGATCGGTTTTCATACTTAGTAGGAACACACAATCTCTCTCCTCTCCCCTAAGAGAACCGGGATTTGTGTGTTTGCACACACAGGTCTCGGTTCTCGCTCTGTCACAAGCCATCATGGGTGCCCGGTGGTCATCGTGCCCGCTCAGCACTCGCATCGGCTCTGGGCACACGCTGCCTCCTACAGCGTCTTAAAGGGCCAACATACAGTTACGGCGGTTTGCCCAGGGGAGCCAACCTGGCGCAGTACAACTGCGGTGGCTGGTCCGGAACTGGTTAAAGAATAAATGCATTGGCTATGCTTAACAAAAGCTTGTAAAATGTATGTCTTTGGTTGTTATATACATATATTTATTAATATGTACTGTATATATTTAAATATGTTTATATTTTGATTACCTGTGTGGTTACTTTACCCTAGATGTCCCCAGGCAGTGGCACCAGGGAGAGGTCCTCCTGTTCAAAAAGACTTTCAGAAGCAGCTCAGTACTTGTCTGTGTTGCCCTATACACTATTTATAGGAACATAGTCAAAGCTACCTTATGGAATTTCATTATTATTTTTAAAGGGGTAGACCATCTACAATTTATATTTTAACTATAGGTGGAATATAGTGGGTTAAGTCAACCCCTGGCTTCTTATATTTCTTGAATACTCTAACAATAAGCTCTCCGTGGCATCATTTTCAGGCAGTGCTAGGAAATGTCAGTACTCTGCTGAATTCAGATAGTCTAGTCCAGCTTTTCTTAACTTTTTTCAACATAAGAATCCTTGAAATAACTTTCTGGTAATAGGATATCCCTGCGAATTATACTATTTCTACAGCTTAGTGTGGAAGAATGACCTTACATTTGTGGTCAATGGAAAGAATGCATTGGCGATCATTGAGAAGAATGCTCCTTACACTGATGATCATTGAGAGGAATGCTCCTTACACTGATGATCATTGAGAGGAATGTTCCTTACACTGATGATCATTGAGAAGAATGCCCCATACATTAGTGGTCAGTGGGGAGAATGTTCCTTACATTGGGAGTCAGTAGAATGAATGAAGAAATTGCTCCTTGCTCAAGGAAACCTTAGCAACCTCTGGAGGAACCCTATGGTTCCATGGAACTATATTTGACAAAGGCTGGTCTAGCCAATGTATATTTAACTGTTCTAAATACAGTGTAATCAGGGCCGGGACAAGGAGTGGGCAAGAGGGGCGGCTGCCCCTGGCGCAATGGTTTATTGCAGGGGTGGGGGGCACCCTGACCCTAACCCTAAGGGAAAGGGGGGCGCAGTTTGGCATCTTTGCCCTGGGCGCTGGATGACCTTGTCCCCGCACTGAGTGTAATAATATTGAAATAATTGCTAAAGATTACTGTACCTCCATTGCTCTTTACACTGCAAAGACTACAATATTTGTACAATGCCAAGATATTTTTGGACTATATCTAACTAGAAGCACGCAAAGATATTTATATGTTAAGTGTGCCACAAATATCTATGTTTTAATATATAATCGAGCACTGACAGTACTGAACACGTAAATTAGGCTTAGTGGAGCCTATTTGATGTGTAGAAACATATTTATGTACTTATAATTGTTGCTGTTTGTGTAGAAGGCACTTTGCTGCTCTTATCTCTCTCCTACAGGATATAATTAGAAATACTGAAGTGTTTCACTTCATTTTGCAGTTGTTCATATGTATCACACTTGCCTTGGGAAAGTAATTAACAATATTATAGAATTCCCTTTTGTGTCTTGTGTTACTTAAATTGCAATGGATTTGAACATTGTTAACCCATTCATAAAGTGTAATATACAGTACATACCTCCTCTCAATGACTGACCCATTTTCTCATTTTTAGTAACACCGCAGGAATTTGGCTCACAATCTCAGAGTCAGCTCCTCCAAACTCCGTGCTGAGATATTTTATATTTAAGCTGAACAGGTAAAAAAAAAAAAACTCTTTAAAGCGTATCTAAAACTCTTACAATGAACATGTTTCACTGGCACCTTTTCGGTCTGTTAACCTTTTGCAGACTGCGTAATGCATATATGTTGTGGCAACAAAGATGGGCTTTAATGTCCTGAGAGTCCACGGGGAAATGAGGCAGCTGATTGGGAGCCAGCAGGACAGGCTCCCAATCATATCACAAATCACTAAGGTCAAGTGATACAGAAGCAGCTCCACATCCTGGGCATTAAAATAGAAGTTTGGTGTTTGCTTATTGCAGAATCACACTTACCTAGGAGGATGCTGCATCTGTGCCCCGCCAACTCTAATGCCCTGTACACACGATCGGACATTGCCGACAACATAATCCATCAGATTTTTTCAGACGGATGTTGGCTCAAACTTGTCTTGCATACACACGGTCAAAGTTGTCCGAAATTCCGATCGTCAAGAAAGCGGTGACGTACAACACGTACGACGGGACTATAAAGAGGAAGTTCAATAGCCAGTAGCCAATAGCTTCTGTCTCGTAATTTATTCTGAGCATGCGTGGCACTTTGTGCGTCAGAATTGTCTACACATGATCGGAATTTACACGATCGGATTTTGTTGTCGGAAAATTTTAGATCCAGATCTCAAACTTTGTGTGTCGGAAATTCCGATGGAAAAAGTCAGATGGAGCCTACACACGGTCGGAATTTCCGACAACACGCCCCTTTACTCTGATACCCCTAACTAAAATCTAGTGGAACCAATTGCCTTCAGAAGTCACCTAATTAGTAATTAGAGTCCACCTGTGTGTAATTTAATCTCAATATAAATACAGCTGTTCTGTGAAGTCCTTAGAGGTTTGTTAGAATACCTAAGTGAACAAACAGCTTCATGAAGGACAAGGAACACACCAGACAGGTCAGGGATAAAGTTGTGGAGAACTAGTTACGGACCGCCCTGTACGAATCGCAGTCATTGTACGTCGGGCGCGTACACGGTGATTTGTGGGCGCGCACCCATTCCCGAGCTGGGGAGCCAACTAGCGGGTCCACCTGTGATCGATACCAGAGAGCAGGCAGAACAGGGATCTGTCATTGTAAACAGATCCCCATTCTGTCAGGGAAGGATAGAGCAATTGTCTGTTCCTAGCGCTTAGGAACAGCGATTTCTCTCCTCCAGTCAGCCCAGCCCCCATACAGTTAGCAACACCTTCAAGGGAACACACTTAACCCCTTGATCACCCCCTAGTGTTAACCCCTTACCTGCCAATGACAGTTATACAGTAATCAGTGGCTATTTTTAGCTATGATCGCTGTATAAGTGTCAATGGTCCCCAAAAAGTGTCAAAAGTGTCTGATCTGTCCGCCACAATGTCGCAGTCCCTCTAAAAATCGCAGATCACCATCATTACTAGTAAAAAAAATAATAATAATAAAAATGCGTAAATCTCATAGTTATAGACGCTATAACTTTTGCGCAAACCAATCAATATACGCTTATTGTGATTTTTTTTTACCAAAAATATGTAGAAGAATACATATTGGCCTAAACTGAGGAAGAAATTCGTTTTTTTACATTTTTTTGGGATATTTATTATAGCAAAAAGTAAAAAATTTTCATTTTTTTTCTACATTTTTGCTTTTTTTGGTTTATAGCGCAAAAAATAAAAACCGCAGAGGTGATCGAATACCACCAAAAGAAATCTCTATTTGTGGGAAAAAAAAAACATCAAACATCAATCAACATCGCACAACCGCGCAATTGTCAGTTAAAGTGACCCAGTGCCGTATCGCAAAAAATGGCCTGGTCATTAAGTGGTAAAAGCAGGGTTAGGTTATAAAAAATAATCCCAAGCTTTGAACATCTCACTGAGCACTGTTCAATCCATCACCCGAAAATGGAAAGAGTATGGCACAACTGCAGACCTACCAAGACATGGCCGTCCACCTAAACTGACAGGCCGGGCAAGGAGAGCATTAATCAGAGGAGCAGCCAAGAGACCCATGGTAACTCTGGAGGAGCTGCAGAGATCCACAACTCAGGTGGGAAAATCTGTCCACAGGACAAGTATTAGTCATGTACTTCACAAATCTGGCCTTTATGAAAGAGTTGCAAGAAGAAAGCCATTGTTGAAAAAAAAGTCATAAGAAGTCCCATTTGCAGAGAAGCCATGTGGGGGATACAGCAAACATGTGGAAGAAGGTCCTCTGGTCAGGTGAGAACAAATTTGAATTTTTTGGATTAAAAGCAAAATGCTATGTGTGGCGGAAAACTAACACTACACATTACCCTAAACACACCATCCCCAGCGTGAAACCTGGTGGTGGCAGCATCATGTATTGGGGATGCTTTTCTTCAGCAGGGACAAGGAAGCTCTGACAGTTGATGGGAAGATGGATGGAGCCACATACAGGGCAATCTTAGTAGAAAATCTGTTAGAGTCTGCAAAAGACTTGAGACTTGGGTGGAAGTTGACTTTCCAGCAGGACAACGACCCTAAACATACAACCAGAGCTACAATGGAATGGTTTAGATCAAAACATATTCATGTGTTAGAATGGCCAGTCAAAGTCCAGACCTAAATCAAATTGAGAATCTGTGGCAAGACTTGAAAATTGCTGTTCACATGCGCTCTCCATCCAATCTGACAGAGCTTGAGCTATTTTGCAAAGAAGAATGGGCAAACATTTCACTATCTATATGTGCAAATCTGGTAGAGACATTCCCAAAGAGACTTGCAGCTGTAATTGCAGCGAAAGGTGGCTCTGCAAAGTATTGACTCAGGGGGGCTGAATACAAATGCACGCCACACTTTTCACATATTTATTTGTAAAAATTGTTGAAAACCATTTATCATTTTTTTTCCACTTCACAATTATGTGCCACTTTGTGTTGGTCTATCACATAAAATCCCAATGAAATACATTTAAGTTTTTGGTTGTAACATGACAAAATGTGCAAAATTTCACTGGGTATGAATACTTTTTCAAGCCACTGTATATGTCAGGGTCAGGATATGCAATAAGCGGACCTCCAGCTGTTGCAGAACTACAAGTCCCATGAGGCATAGCAAGACTCTGACAGCCACAACCATGACACCCAGAGGCAGAGGCATAAAGGAACTTGTAGTTTTGCAACAGCTGGAGGTCTGCTAATTGCATATCCTTGGTATATGCTATTCCTTTATTATTTTATTTTTTATTTTTTTGTTACCCTTACTAAGTTGCAATGTCACAACTAGATTTGTGGAAAGATTAACTTATGTACAGTGCATGCAAAATCTATTTGTACCAGGTCACAAATGTGAACGCGTAAATGACAGTTTTTGGTTTGTGCTATTCTTCCTGATACTTATGTATTTAAAAGAATATCAAAAATACATTATAAAGAGAAAGTTTAAAAAAACATTTACTGGAAGACAATATTTGCCTACAGTTAGCATAACAGCTGACATGACTGGAATCAAGCCTAATGTTAAATATATCAGAAATACTTTTTGTGGAAAGTAATGCCCCATACACATGGTCGGATTTTCCGATGGATTCTGTCCTATCAGACAATGTTGTCGGAAATTCCGACCGTGTGTAGGCACCATCGGACAGTTTCCATCGGATTGTCCGACGGACAAAGTCCTATCTCCTGCTGGATAGATTTTTTGACAACAAAGTCTGATCACACCAAATCCGAGTGTGTGTATGGGGCTTTAGAGGGAGTGTGCACAGTTCATTTTTTTACTTTATCAAAGTGGTAAATTGCTACTTCTCCTTAATAGATTATATTTTTTCATATAAGCACATACAGCAACCTAACAGCAACCACATATTTAAAGTGACACTAATCTCTGTTGTAAATAAAGAAAATTCTATTCAAATACATACCTGTGGGGGCGTGGCGACCGAGCTCCATGATGGACGTGTAGTGTGAGAGCTCCGTTCGTCCGCCGGAGATATCCATCGCCATCCGACTTCCACCAGCCACATCCACACATATAGAGGCACCCCTGGAAAGCTTATCCGCCGGTGCATACAGCGGAGATGGGCCGGCGAAGAAAACTCATTCAACAGCCGAACAAATTAGACGACTATATTACCTCAGGACCGAGCGGACAAAATGGCGGCGGCGCGCGCGCACAACGATCTGATAATACGGACGGACGGGACATGACAGGCAATCGAATGGCCTACGGAGCTTACGGAGCCTCTGACCCTGCTGTAATACACAGCGGATCCTCCTCTGGCACCCCAAGCCCTACTACATGCAGCCCAGCAAAAACTAAACCGAGGAGAGACTCTCTCACTAGGCCGCAACCTGAGCCTGCTATGGAGGTAAGCGCTCCACACATCCCCACAGCCTCACAGAGGCCTCATGAGAAGGATCCAATAAATGAATTCCCAGCTACTGATGCTCCTATCTCTGAATCCACATTGAAGAATATGCTATTGTCATTAAGAGCATCCCTACACTCTGACATGGTCAGAGGTATTAATAACTGCCACAAAGAAGTACAGGCCCTGGGCACCAGAGTAGACAGAGTAGAACATAAAATGGGGGAATACACAGCATCATACAACGTGATGGTAGAGGCACACACAGCACAAGGAGAAGACATACAATGGATGAAAGATAAAATCTCAGACCTCGAGGACAGATCCAGGAGGAACAACCTCAAACTGCGGGGCATTCCTGAATCTATCCTGCCTAACCAACTTATGCAATATGCCCAAACTATGTTCTCCACCATGATACCGGATCTGACCGCCCAAGATCTCATAGTGGATAGAATACATAGAATTCCCAAACCCGCATTTCTCCCTGATGAAATTCCACGTGATGTCCTTTTGAGAATTCATTACTATCATATAAAGGAAAAAATCCTATTTGCATCCCGTAAGCAGGATAATTTACCCCCACAATACGCTACTATAAAAATGCTGCCAGATCTGTCAAGACACACTCTACAGCGGCGTAGAAACCTAGCAACCATCACCAAAGCTCTAAGAAATCACTCAATCCCTCATAAATGGAAATACCCAGCCACCCTGTCCATCACCCACAATGGGGCCACTGTCATGGTTACTAAAATGGAAGAAGGGATCGAGGCCTTAAGGAAATGGAACATCCTACCGGATCATTCCCCAAACCATATGCAACCTGTTATTCCTCAACATATGCATAGTGACTGGCAAGTAGTCACCCATAAGCGATCCCACAAAAAAAATGCTGGTGGAAACTCATGAAATATTAATGCTAAGCATCTATAATTCTCCGGGGACAGGAGATATTCATCTACATCTCCTTACCCCCTCGCAGTAATAAATAGCAGATCATTCTGCACACGGATCAGTTTACAGATCCATTTCTTAAATTCATTATGTTGTTTGTTTATTTTTATGTTATTTTTACGACAATATGTTCTTTTTTTTTTGATCGATATACACTATCCTTGAGAAACATACAGGATCTCTGCGGCAACAACAACTTAATCCTCCTCAACCCAACTACTGCAGACACCTGCTACAAGCAACCCTCTGATGTGCGCAGTGAGTATTCATATCATACGATCCCACAAACACAACTACAACCTGAACAATGGTGATTAGGTGTATTTCTATTAATGCTAAGGGGTTAAATCACCCCGCTAAACGGTTCTCCCTGTGGAACGAAGCTAAAAGACAAAAGGCAGATATACTTTGCGTCCAGGAGACACACTTCCAAAAAGACAAAATGCCTTACTGTTCCCATAAGGATTTTCCACACATTTTCACTGCCTGCACACCTAACCGCAAGACAGGAGGAGTCCTCATAGCTATAAGTAACTCAGTATCCTTCCAGCTCAAAAATACTTTCCTAGATGATAATGGAAGATACATAATTCTCAATGGTGACATTAATTCCAAACCTTATACGTTAATAACACTGTACTCCCCCAACTCTCATCAAATTCGCTTTATACGGAAAGTACTCAAGAAGGCAGCCTCTATGAAATATGGCAATCTCCTTATCTGTGGGGACTTTAATGTTGTACCGGATTTGACAATCGACACGACTACAATGCGACCGAAAGGAACGGCTTCCCTCCAAACACTTCTGCAGAATGAGGAACTGTTCGATGCGTGGAGATGTCATCACGCTAATGAGAAAGACTTCACTTTCTTCTCGCATAGACATTGCTCATATTCACGAATAGATTTGTTTCTCACGGACAAATGGTTATTGCAACAGGTAGAGAATACCACAATCTGTGATATTACGTGGTCAGACCACGCAGTAATTTCTCTGTCAATCTCAGAGAAGGGTGTCTCCTCTTCACGACCTATATGGCGCTGTAACGCACGCTTACTACAGGAACCACATACACATGACAAAATTCTACATCATATCCAAAACTTTTTCACAGACAACCAAAACTCAGTTCAGGATCCCTTTGTAATGTGGAATTCCCACAAAGCATATGTGCGGGGCATTCTCATCCAACTCGGAGCCCAAGAAAAGAAAAAACATACACAAAAACTTAACACATTACTAAAAGACATACATGATACAGACACCCTAAATAAACAGACGCCCACACATAACTTAGCTAGTACATTATCAAACCTTAGAGAATCATTAAGAGAACATCTCTCACAACAATACGATAGACACCTCAGGCGACTACAACTGAACCATTATGCCAACGCTAACAGAGCAGGTAAATACTTGGCCAATAGATTAAAAGCTGCACGTATTAAGTCTAGAGTACCCTTCCTCTACCACCCCACAACACAACATAAGATTATAGATCCTCAAGCTATAGCCAACCAGTTTGCGGAATTTTACAGTACACTATATAATCTTAATGCAGACACTGCTACCACACAACCGTCTATGGAAAAGATTCAATCCTTTCTACAAAAGATAAACCTCCCATCACTATCTGAACAACAATTATCTGACCTTAATGCCCCAATCTCATGCACAGAAATTATACAAACTATAGACAGCCTTCCCAACGGCAAATCACCTGGACCTGATGGTTTTTCCAACGAATACCTCAAAACATTTAAGCACATCTTAGTTTCACATATACAAAAATTTTTCCAAAGAGCAGTAGAAACAGCCTCCTTTCCTCATGAAATGTTGAGAGCACACATAGTCACACTCCCTAAAACAGGAAAAGACCCCACAACACCAGCAAACTTCAGGCCAATTTCGCTACTTAACTCTGACGTTAAAGTATACGCTAAACTACTCGCCAAAAGACTAACGTACATAATTCCAACACTTATCCAACGCGACCAGATGGGCTTTGTGAAGGGGAGACAAACTTCCGACGCTACAAGAAGAATTATAAATGTAATACACTCTGCTAGGGTGAATCGAACGCCTTCTCTGCTGTTATCAATTGACGCAGAGAAGGCGTTCGATAGAGTTCACTGGATGTATATGCAATCGGTCTTGCTTAAATTTGGTTTTACAGGTCATATCCTTACAGCTATATCTGCACTCTACTCCTGTCCATCAGCTCAAATACAATCAGCAGGCTTTCTATCTAAAATCTTCAACATAACAAATGGTACCAGACAAGGCTGTCCATTATCCCCTACCATTTTTAATCTTATGATAGAACCATTAGCCGAAACAATAAGGACCCATCCCCATATCACTGGATTCCACTTTGGTTCCAGCACACACTCCATAAACCTCTTCGCAGATGATGTCATCCTGCTCATGACCAATCCACAACAATCTCTGCCCAAGGCACATGAGATATTAACAGAATTTGGGGAGGTATCGTACTATAAGGTAAACTTTGACAAATCTTTAATTCTAGACTTGGGAGTAACCCCCCTGACAAGAAGTAATCTACAAAAACAACTACCATATACTTGGAGTGACAATGGTATTACCTACCTAGGCATCACTTTAACCAGTAACATCTCCACTTTAATTAAGACCAATATGTCCAATTTACTACCTAAAATAGAAATCCAACTAAGGGACATAGCACAGAAAGAACTTTCATGGATGGGTAAAGTAGCAGCATACAAAATGATGATATTACCGCAAATACTGTATCTATTTCGCTCACTTCCAGTACATATTCCTAAAATGTTTCTCACTAAACTCTCGAACATGTGTTGGAAGTTCATATGGGGAGGGAAAAGAGCTAGATGCTCACGCAATAATCTCATTGCCCACAAGAAGGTAGGTGGGGCTGGTTTGGTGGACCTACACGACTACCTTAGTGCAGTCAGATTAGATTACATTAAACACTGGCTAGGTACCCTAGAATCTCCTCTATGGGTAGACATTGAAAAATCAATATCACCTACCGCTGATCTAAAATCATTCCTACTTAGTGATAACTGGTCCCCATGGAACATAACAACTTTATCCCCACCCATGCAGACTTCATTACTAGCATGGAGAGCTTATCTTAAATTAACAAACACTGAAGCCCGGAAAACAGGGTACAAACTGCCATTGTCACTCCTCGAAGCTAAAATACCGACTTTATCGATTAATACTTTTTTAAAGCATGGTATCTCCTCTATTTCGGACTTATATAGTGATCACTCACTCAAATCTTCGGAACAAATAATGTCCCAATATAATCTACCAAATACAGAACTGCACGCCTGCTTACGCATTACAAGTTTTCTTAGAAAACTCCCTAACCCAGAAACCAGTGTCCCTCCTAAAATATGGAAATTCTACACCGGTACCAACACAGATACTAAGGGAATATCCCTCTTCTATAATTGCTTACAGAATAAACTTACCTTTACCAAAACAAGAGCAATGGGTAACTGGGAAACAGACTTAAACACTATATTCACTGACGATCAATGGAAAGCGGCTTTTAAGTCGATACATGAATCAACACACTGTGTCAAACATTGGGAAATGACTATAAAAATTGTTAACAGGTGGCAATACACTCCATACAGATTATCAACTTATTTTCTGGGGTCCTCATCACAATGCTGGAGGGGTTGCGGACTAGTAGGTAATTTGTTGCATATGTTCTGGAACTGTCCTAATGTGAGAAGCCTGTGGAACCAAGTATTCTGTCTAATCTCTTCACTCACCGGTATACAATCCTCTCCCTCACCAGCACTGGCTTTATTACATATAGGGACAGAAAACTTCCCCACCGAACACAGGTCTGTAGTTAGCCATATTCTACTAGAAACCAGAGCGTCTATATTACGAATATGGAAAACGAATACCACTATAAACCTCTCTGATGTATCTAAAGCAGTACACAGAAATTACACATTTGAACGCCTTATCGCACTGAACTCTATGCAGCGTAAGAAATTTGATGACAAATGGTCTATCTGGCCTAAAAATACTATTCCCTGAGATGTAGACGGTATACTTGCTTCCATACAATCAACAAAATTAACCCTCTGCCGCATCTCCAATGTTCCTGAAATTCCCTGAAGATCTTTTCCATTCATAGTCCTTCTAAAGTATATATATATGTATATATATAACATGTCATACGTTTGAATCCATTGTGTGAAATCCTACTGTGTATATCGAACACATTCTGTTTGAACTTCTCTTATTTCCTTTGTTATCTTTTTTATTTTACATTTTATGTATTGTTAAAATTTCAATAAAAAATATTGATATATAAATACATACCTGTATTCTTAATACATATTTCAGAAAATTATGTATACCAAAAACTTGTGAGCTGCTGCACCTTTTATCTGTTTTTAACTTAGAAAATTGCCTTTTTTTGTTCTCAGCCTTCTCCTAAACTCCAGATTCCTTTTCTAACCGCTTCATTCCCAATGGTCCCACTCTATGCTTAACTTTCTTGCTCATTAACAAGATGGACTATGAATTATAAACTATGGGGAAGATTCTAATCCCTCCCTAAAAACAAAACAAAACAAAAAGGTTTTTGTTAGATTTTAACATTAAGTCCTAAAAAACACACAGACTAACTGCCTGTCTTTCACTAATTAAGCATAGAGATAGCAGGGAACTTTCGGCATTTCATTTAGAGACTCCAGTTAATCCATTCAATCATAGTGGCGCGTACACAAGGTCGGAATTTCGACCGATGAGAGCTTTTCGTCTGGGAATGCAACCGTGTGTATGCTCCATCGGACTTTTTCTGGCTGAATTTCCACCAGAAAAAGTTTGAGAGCATGTTCTCAATTTTGGTGAAGAGAATGATACTATCCGCTTGGTGATCCCAAAACCTCCAGATGACTGGTGGTGGAGGAATGAGCGGGTCACCCTCTCATTCCTCCACCACCAGTCATCTGGAGGTTTTGGGATCACCAATCAGATAGTATCATTCTCTTCAAAATATATTGTTCTTAGAAAAGATTGAGATTGTATATATTTTTTTCTCTATGAAATTTCTTTATGAATTGTCTTCAAGACGTATTTATTAAGATTTTGTACAATAAATGAAATATTTTTTACAAATACTTTTTTTCTTATTGTTGCCCATAAAATCCCACAAACAGAGGTTATTCCGAATTTTCATAGTTTATGGAAAATAGAACTAACTCTAATTCTACTCTACGTCACATTCTAAGCAAAAAAACGCTGTACTTAACTTTTCTGCAGCCGATCCAGTCTGGTCTCCAGCGGTGAATGATGTGTGCAGGAGAGAACGGACAATGGCTGTGAATGCCAGGGAAGTAACATCACCAATAGCTCTACTATGGGGCTTCTGTTGTCGGCTGCCTCTCCTGCACACTGCTGCACCTTGAAGCCTCAGCTTGGGACCAGACCAGAGCAGCTACAGAACAGGTAAGTACAGCATTTTTTTTTGCTTTACAGGGCTATAAAGATTAGTCTTAGAATGTGGTAGGATTAGAGTTAGTTAGTTTTTGCCTAAACTTCCACTTTAACTATGTTACTACTTCTAAGGACAATTTCTCTAGCAAAGAACTAGAAAAAAATGGGCAGCACTGAGGCACCTTCAGAAATGTCTCAAGCCAGGAAATCACTAGTAATGGCATGCCAAGGATAGCAGATATAATGCTGCGTACACACAGTCGGAATTCTCGTTGGAAAAAGCTCTGATGGTTTTCCCGTCAGAATTCCGACGGAATTTTGCTCAAACTGTCTTGCCTACACACGGTCACACCAAATTCCGATGGTCAATAACACCACGGCATACAACGCGTTCGACTGCACTATAAAAGGGAAGTTTAATGCTTCTGAGCATGCGTCGAATTGTTTCCGGAATTTTGCATGTCGGAATTGCATACACACGATCGGAAAATCCGAAAAATTAAGAACAGGTTCTCAATCCAAAGTCTGTCGGAAATTCTGACAGAAAAAGACCGATGGGCATACACAGGGTCGGAAAATCCAATGAAAAGCTCCCATCGGACTGTTTCCATCGGAAATTCCGACCATGTGTACGCGGCATAACAGTTACTAGGGTTCTTCACTCAGGTCTGTAGGCTGGGAACTTATCCTCTTCGACATGAACAAGGCTGCCTCAAGTCTAATACTATTTGTGCACTCTCCAGTCACCTATTGGGCAACATAAATATTAAGGCTTTTCCTCCTCCTAACCAAATATGAAGACAGGGTAAAGCAATCAAACCTGCAGCCTGCAGAGCCTAGAATAGCCCAAAGCAATCACAAACTGCTTCACTGGTTACAGTTGGGCCAAACAGAACTAAATTTACCTAAACAACCAAATATGAAGACAGGGTAAAGCAATCAAACCTGCAGCCTGCAGAGCCCAGAATAGCTCAAAGCAATCACAAACTGCTTCACTGGTTACAGTTGAGCCAAACAGAACTAAATTTACCAACTTTCCTAACAACCTATTCAGAAGGGTGCTACATCAGGTTATTGCTTTTTGTTTAGAGGGCCATATTACTAATTATTAAAATGCAGACCTCCCACTATTAAACCCTGCCAATATTATCCCCAAGTTTCACCAGTTATTGGCTCCTGACCACCCCACATATATGAACAGCTGTATCTGTTGTGAAGTAGGCCTTTCAGCTTTCTAAATTGCATATTGTAATCTGGTTTTCTAAGAACATACATTTCTGAGCATGCCATTCTGATGTTAGCAGTGTTGCACTGTTTCCGGAAAAGTAAAATCAAGTCACTGGTTATATTGCATCTGTAGCCTTGGATTCTCCCTAATTGTGTTTGTATACTATTTTAATATTTGCTATTAGCGTCTTTTTTTAACAGTCATGCAGAATAATATAAAAATAAATATTCACATGTATAGATGATTATTTATCAGTGTTACTTTAATCAGTAATGTAGAGCATTCTATATCACGTATCTGGATTTTTACATTTCTGTCAGTCATAGTTTTGTCTCTTTCATCTTTAATCAGTGCTGGCAGTCTAATTTAACTGCTGCCAATAAGAGGTTATTGGACTGGCAATAAACGCACAGTCACCTCTAGAAGGTAGTATTTGAATACCAGGCTTTACTGCATGGCTTTTCAGCCAATTTCTAATTTCCAGTAATAGAAACTGTTCTACAGAGGGAAAAATCTGATCAATGAAGCAGCAAATCTAACGGCAATAAAAGGTATTTAAAGTTCACCTTTTGTCTGCTCACAGTGAAAATGTAAGAAAGGCAGGTGTAAGAAAGGAAGATGAGGGACCGGGTGGCAGACTAATCATCTGCATTTCCCTGTAACCAATCAAAACAGGGGTGATCTTGTTATTAAATAAACGTTTATATACAGTAATCTTCCATGATAGCAGCACTGTTCTTTTTTTTTTTTTGCATGTCTACAATGCTGGGGTCCATGTAGAATCATAGTGATTGTGTGAGGTTCCTTTAGATCAGGGATGTCAAACTCAATTTCATAGTGGGCCACATCAGAAGTATGGTTGTCCTCAAAGGGTCGGTTGTATCTGGGTTATGCTACGTACAGAGTGCAAGGTCCAGTGCAAAGAGTGCAGGGTTCGGGGGTGTGCTATGTACAGAATGCAGGGTTTATGTGTGCACTACTTACATAGTGCAGAGTCCAGGGGTGTGCTGTGTACAGAGGGCAGGCCTTAGGGGAACACTATGTAGAGTGCAGGTTACAAGGGGTGCATTACATACAGAGTTTAGGGGTGTACTGTGTACAAAGAGCAGAGTTCAGGGGTGTACCACCCCAACGCCCCCAAGCCTCCTGGCCCAGCTCTACTACCATCTAGTGTGGGGGGTGCACCTTGCAGGAGGATCATCCTTACTCTCCTGAGATCTGTCCCTGCCATGTTCCACCATGAGTGCATGCTGGAAGCTGTTAGATCTGGGAGCCATTGAACAAAGTTGAAGCTTCTAGTGACTGCAGGGATCAGTTAGAGGAGGGTGAGAGTTGGAGGTGGCAAAATGGAGTTCAATCACACTGACTGCAAAACTGGGTGCAAGGGCCACATGACAAGGCCTGGTGGGCCAGATTCGGCCTTGCAGGTCAGATTCGGCCCATGGGTTTTGTGTTTGACATATGTGCTTTAGATAGCCTAGCTTAGTCCAGCACTCTTAAAACATACTGGTAGATTAATTATCTCTTACATAAATGTAATCTAGTGTGTGTATAAAGTTGTGTAAGGTAGAAATATTGGATTGTATGCTGTCTACTGAAGTAACACCGTGAATTGGGTTTTCTCTAAGGCTACTTTGAGTACGGTTCTGTTCTGTAAATAAATTATGGTAATGAATATATAATATATCTATACATTTAATTAATGTCTATTTCACTGACCAGTTCTGAGATGTATTACAAAGTCTTCTTTCCAGCTTTGGTCTCTTCTCTTCCAACAATGTATTTATAATGCAGTTGCAGTCTGCGGTCACACACAGAATATTTATACCATTGACTTTTGAGCAATAAAACAGTTATGAAAATGAAACTGTTGACAACTGGAGACATATTTGACCTTTAGATGCATTTTAACTTGACAGCTGGAAAATTAATAAAAGAGCAGGTAAACCTACATATTGGAGAATATTTGACTTACGGAAAAAGATACAGAAAAGAACAAGTATGATGTGAAAAATGTTGTAACTGATAGCAACCAATCAGAGAGAGATGAAGACTGGGGTTGCACCAATACTGATACTAGTATCAGTATCGGTGCCAACCCCAAGTATTTGTACTCGTGCAAATGATCCGATGCTTAATCTGATACCTTCAGTGTCCTCCAGGAACAAAGAGACTTGGAGTTGGAGAAGGAGGTTGGGGAGCTCATGGGGCCCAGGAATATCAGGGAATAGGCTAGTGACTGAGAGTGGAGCCCTGTATCGCTGAGGACTCCATCCCTCCGCAGGACCAGGATGACCGAGCTGAGGCAAATGCTGGCCCGGGAGCCGGAGGGAAAAATATTCACCTGCAAAGAAGTAAATACTGCTTATTACAGTTATTTATACCCCGACCAGCCATAACGTTATCACCACCGACAGTAGGGTTGCGGTGCCGATACTGAGCATTTGCACGAGTACTTGTACTCGTGCAAATGCTCCAATGCTAAATCCGATACCTCCAGCTCTTCAGCGCCGCATGATCATAAAAAAGTATCAGTAATTGGTATCGGATAGTACTTGAACAAAATTATCAGTACTCCTACTCGGCCTTAAAAAGTGGTATCGATGCAACCCTATTAAAGACAGTAAAAGGTTGCAACTGATGCATTCGGCAAAATACTTGAGCAAGGTAGCAAGCACATAGTACATCTAAATTAAAAAAAAAAATATTCCAGTGGTTGGATAATTTGTGAATATCAAATATCTTCTAATGTCTGTGGTCACTTTCCAGAAATGTTTATAATGTTGAGTCCTTATGGACTCAACTAGGAAGTGCATACAGAAAATAGTTTTATTTATTTTTTGCTAAATAAAGACAGTTTGGCTATGCTCAACCTCATTCCTTTTTTCTAAAAAAGGAGCACAGTTGCAAAATATAAGAAAAAAAAAACGAAACATGCTGTTCAATTATAAATAGGCCATGAAAAATCTACTTGTGTCTTAATTTTCTTTTTGGACTGGTTGGATAAAACAGATGGGTTAAATGATGACATACTGTAGCCCAGAGAAGCATGCGTTAGATGAAAGGGTTTCTCTTTATGTTCAGGATCACACTAGTCATTTAAGATGGTTTCATCTGAATCAAAAGTTTTCTCATTCAAATTTAGTGATGGTAACTAGTAGAGCAGGTAGTAAATGGAGTGTTGAAGTTTCAAATTTATTAGGAGAGCAATGGAATACCAAGGCCATCGATAGCTGTCCATGCAAGATCCAGTTTTTTTGACAAATGATCTACACAGTACAAGCTTGTGAATTGCAATTACTGAACAGCGACTGGGCAAAGAAGGACTTTGTTAAGTGGTATTAAATGCTTCTGATGGCTGAGGGATCACAGTGTGGTGGTGCATTTGAGGACAAATTGATGTCTCACTTTCTAGTGATCTCAGTTTAAAAAAAATGCTTAACTACTAGCTAGGGCCACACAAATTTTGCTAATTTTTGTCTTGACTGATTCTCCTTTTTAATTATGTCCTATTTATATGCTTAGCCAACAGGCTCTAACTCCTGTAAAGAGAACTCATTGTCTTCTTGGGATTACCTAGACTAAACTTGCAGTGCAAGGCATTTCAGGTTAAAGCACAGACTTCTCATGAGATCCATTGCTAACAGCAGAGACTGAGCAAAATCACACTGCAGGGAGATCTCAGTGTGAAAATAAAGTCAATTAATTAAAGAAAAGAAAATCCACGTAAAAGACCAACAATAGCATCTGCTATGAAAACAGCTGCACGAAACACACAGAACTATACACATTTATGTGGATTTCAGCTCTGGCAACCCTGGAATGAGTGGGCTGTGGTCCAAATATGTCACTTTCCAGCTGCTAATTGTATTATTTTATCAGTTTCTGTGTTATCTTACATGCTGCTGTTCTGCAGGACAGGGTGTCATTTTTTTTTCTTTGAAGTGTTGAAGGCTATGGAGGCTATCTATGTTAAATGTCCCAATTTTTATATTACATTTTTTTTTTCTTTTGAAATGAAGCAAGTATTGTGTAATAAACTGCCCCATAAAACCGATCTGAATTTATATTACATTCAGCCATCCATTACTCTGATTAAAACTAGCCCTTCCTAGACTGGACAAACAAAACATCAATGCTGAGCCTTATCCATGTATTTTCAAAGGTCACAAAAGAGCACTTTGTAGAAGATACATACTGTATGACGATGTGAACAAAGTACTACGAAGATATAACAAAAAGATAATTGTTAATTGTTGTTCATACCCATCAATTGTCTCTCATTTGGAACCAAATCTCTCCGTCCTTCATTCCTCCCTAAATGTTCTTCATTTTGCCTTGGTAGAAAAATCTGAATCATTTAATGTGGTTTTTAACTTTCAAAATTGTTTACATTGACTAATCTTTTAGACCAGGGGTGCCCAACCCTTTGACCTTCCTGGGCTTCATTGAAAGAAGAAGAATTGTATTGGGCACGCATTTGCTCGGCCACGGCAACCCATTCATTTGATTCATTGCTGTTCCTGCGTTTCATGCAGGAAAAAGGTTCCTGCACTGTTTTTGAACCGCAGGGGCCGGAAAATTGCATGGTGCTTTTCCACCCTTATATTTCCCATTGGTTTCCACACCTGAAAACGCACTGCATTTTTAAATGCATAGGGGTGCCATTAAGAATGACTGGCAGCCCCACGTGTCTGTAAAGAGCAGTGTGTTTTGGTTGCGGGTTGTTGCAGGTGTGGAAACAGCTGCAATTCCTGCACCAACGACCACCCACAGTACTGTGTACCTACCCTAAATTAATGGACAGTTTGTAAAATCAGTGATTTTTGCATCTGTCTGTGAAAATCTGTTACGGACATGCAGTCTGCATGGTCGTAACAAACATTCATTGACAGGTGTAAAAATCATGGAGCGTCACTGGTCGGCAAGTTTTTACTTGCACATGACTGGATGGTGGCAGTCAGCAGAGCTCCACCTTATTAAATTGGCTCTGGGAAAAATTATCTTATAAAGTGCAACTTCCATTGCAAACAGTCTACTTAGTAAGTATTTAGTAAGCCTTTAGTAAATCAACCCCAGTGACTCAGAAACCAATGAAAGCTGGGTACCATGATGAATGCCAAGCAACTAGCATCTTTACATGGAGATCAAAACTAGAAGCTTCCATATTTTCTTACTGCAGATTTTTGTTAAAGCAGAACTCCAGGCATTAAAGTAATTGTTTCCTACGATCTACTCTCCTGACCCTGGACAATATAAACGCCTTTTATCTCAAATTTCTAGCTAAATACCTTTGTAAGGTATGTAATGTAGTGGTCACGTGACCGTTCGAGTCCCATTCATCTTGCTGTGGTATGGCAGGAGGGAGCAGCGGTGGAGTAGGGACTACATGGCAGTCTGTGCTGAGGGTTTGGCCACTGTGCTGTTTTGTCCAGCAGTAAAGGCCACTGGCAGTGGCATCTGCATCATTATTTCACCCCTCTAGAACTCAGAAATATAGGAGAGAGATAAAACAACAGCTGCCGACAACAGGAAGTGGCTGCTGAGGCTCATTGTCATGTAACCATAAATTTCCACAAAGCTATTGCCAGAGGAAGGTACACAAACATTCCCTGCATGCAGAACATAGAAGCTATAATGCACAGCTAAATAAATGCAACAAAGATAAGATGATCCAAGCTGGAGTTCTTCTTTATTTTTTTTTAAGGAATCCTCATATACAGCAAATTAAAAATATACAGTATCTCATCAAGTGACTATAAAAACTTAGTGCAGTCATTTGCATAGCAAGGCTTTATTTGTATTTATGTAGGATGAACTTGAGTTCCTTTCATATGCAAATTCTAAAGAGAATAATTATGTCATTAATTGCCATAACTTACTTTTCATAAAAAAGCTAAAAATATTTTAAAATTAGCAATTCACATGTAAAGTAATGATCTATGTGCAACATTCTTTGTGCATCATTTATAAATAAGAAATGTGCAACTTGTTCTCAAAATTAGATAACAAACCTAAGAAGGAAGATGAAATGACAAATGCTTTTTATAGAAATACATATTGGATATGTTGGTGATGAGTACAGTCAAGCTGTCAATAATTCAGGATATTTTTAAGATACATAATTATTTATATATATATATATATATATATATATATATATATATATATATATATATATTCCTGTATATACATATATTATACCTTGATGAAGGAATTAATAGATTTTGGCAAGTAGGGTTGCCAGCAGGGTTAGATTAATGTCAGGGTTAGAATTACAGGGAGGGTTAGCGTTGGGTTTAAGGGGAGTGTTAGTGCAAGGGTAAGAGTTTCTGGTTACAGGTAGGGCTTATTAAGGCTACAGGGGGGATTAAGTGTTAGGGTTACCAGTAGGCATGAATTGAATGTACCTGGGTTACGTTTGATGTGGGTTCACAGAAGATGACTAAATTTCAGGTGCAAATCCAAACCTTGTTGAAGACAATGGCCTATTTTATAGGCTAATAGGCAAGGCTTTTTAAACAAATGGCATTGGGGTCTGGGTACTGCTCTGGGTACCATGTACCAAAGCAAACATTTTATTTTTATATACTAATTGGTGGGAAGCAGCAATTTTGATAACACTTCAAGTAAAACACTAAATATGCAAATTTCTGTTAAATAACATGCCCGGGGGTGCTCTCAACCTGTATCTGTACAATGTATAAAAACCTACTTGAGCAAAACTGACATTTACAAAAAAATGCATCTATACCAGATGCTTATCCTAGATGAGGGTCTAGTATGAATGTTAACGGAGAGGCTCCACACAAAATAGAAAAACATGGCATGAGGCTCCCCCTAAAAATCAATATACATAGTTATCTTTGATGTATGCATGCCAAAGAGGACTCCATGTAAACGCCCCCCCCCCCCCCCCCCCCCCCAGCGTGTGGTCACCCCAAAATTCCATCAACATCAAAATGAGGACTAGGTGATTTGCCTGGTGGGTCCTCCCTGTGTTGAGGGGTAGGGATAGGTCGAACGAACCCCTGTTCTCTTTGCACCATAACTTTTGAACACCACGAAAGTTCGGACCCGAATAACAAACCCTATTAAAGTCATTTGACCTGGGACCCGAATGTCAAAAATCAAAAGTGCCCATTTTGAAGGCCTTTTATCTAAGTAATTGGGCATACAACGGTTATAGGGGCCCGGGTCCTGCCCTGAGGGACATGTATCAATAAATGAAAAGTTTGTAAAAAATGACATTTTTAAATGAGCACTGATTTTTTGATTTTTAAAGTGAAAGCATAAAAATGAAAATTTTCTTCCAATATAGTGCCTAGGGGGGGGGGGGGGGGGGGTGTCCCCTTAGTTTACCTGTAAAGTGGCAGATCTGTACCATGTCTAGAATCTGCTGCAGCAATAATTGCATTTATAAAGCTTCCCTGTAAGCTGCCTTTATTTTGCTCAGCAACAGCTGGGGAGCCAGTGTGTATGATGAGGCCACAATGTAGTGCACTGGGAACAAAATTAGAGATTTTTTGGATACATTCTGATATCACTTTGGATAGAAGTAACGGGTGCTTAAAAATTGGCCTTTGGGTGTCAGTGGCGCCTTCCCACCATAACCCTATAGAGGTGCTCTTAATGAAATGTACCTGTCCTCCATCATCATCATTACCACTAGAGACAACTTGGCAATACGCTGCAGCTGGTAGAACATGAATGCCAATTTGTCTACCAGTGTTCTCCCCTCTCTCTAGGCTCATGTTCCTGTCATCCTCAACCTCAGAACCAACATCTGAATCCAGTAATGGCTGGGCATCATCAAGGGGCAAGTGGCTGACGCTGTAGTCAAAAAACTCAGCTGACTCCTCCATGGCTGATGGGGCTATAGCAGGAATAGATGTGGACAAGGAGGCAGGTTTATCCACTCTGGCAACTGCAGGGGACTGCACACTTGTCTCTGTTTGCGTGACAGAGGATGAGGAGGATGAGGTAGGTTTAGTAAGCCAGTCCACCACCTCATCTGCATGTTGTGGCTGGATAGCATGGGCAAACTCACTAAACAGAGGAAATTATGCCCTGCCTGAGGACTGACCACCACCTCCACCTTTGCCTCTGGAAACATTTGTTGCTGGCCTCCATACAGTGCCAAGGGAACCTCTGCCTTCCTTGTTGTCCTCCCAGACATTATTGGGAGGTAGGGAGCAGTGCTTATAAGCAAATGTAAAGAAGAAGTGGAAATCTGTACGTAGATGCACTTTAATCAATGTAAAGAGGTGTTTGGTGCACTTAAATTTGAGTACTCACACTACACAGAGACACTCTACGGATACACTACAGTATACTGCAATATAATGTGCCAAACGTACAGTAACGCACAGAACTATATGGCCTTAAACTGGCAGTAACGCACAGAGAACTATATGGCGTTAAACTGGCAGTAACGCATAAAAAACTAAATGGCATTAAACTGGCAGTAACGCACACAGAAGTAAATGGCGTTAAACTGGCAGTAACGCAATCAAATAGACAGTTTTCAACCGTCACTACACTGACGCTATCTGAACTGTCCCTACTCTAGCTATACACTAATGTAAAGATTACTGACATGGTCTCACTACACTACACTGAAACTATCTGAGCTGTCCCTACTGTACACTAAAGTATGTATGAATGACACAGTCTCACTAAATTACAGTGAATCTATCTGAGCTGTCCCTACTCTAGCTGCACACCATGCAATGCTGAATGATGGTCCTCCTCACTACACTCACACTATACCTAGACTGACACTAAACTAATTTTCTACACTGACAATTGAAGAAAAATAGCACAGCATAGCACACTAACTAACTAATAGCACTAAACATAGCCCTGTTCTATCTCTCTCCACGCCAAATTCACACTGAAAATGGCTGCCATTGAGAGAATACTTTTATACTGTGGGGCGGGAATGACCAATGATTGGATAAAGTCATGATGACAGTGCCCAATCATGACTCTGACAGTGCTCTGTGCCCTGATTGGCTGAAGCTTTCACTGCTTCAGCCAATCACGGCTTGCAATACACTGTTCAGTACCGCAATGCATTGTGGACGGTTCGGGGGGGGCGAACAAATGGTTGAACGACTCGTTTGTTCGGATGTTCGCCAAACAGCGAAAGTTCGGCCCGAACAGCGAAAGTTCGGCCTGAACTTATGCTTGGGCCGAACCATTCGCCCATCCCTATTGAGGGGCGAAAATCCACCTTAAAATGTATACTAGACCTGAGGGGTCTGGTATAAAAAGTGAGGAGATGCACCATTTTTTCACAGATACCCTCCTTTGAATATGTTCTGCTGCCAGCCACAGGAAGTAAAGGTAGTCTCCTCAACAGGAACATGGACTACATAGAAAAAAAGGTTCTAACTCTTACATCTTGTCCTAGATTTCCCACAACTTATTTTCTCAGTGACCATTTTCACTAGGGGTAACAGACAACAAAATAAAACATGACAAGTTAAAATTTCTGACCCTTCTTAATATTTACCAAAACTAACCCCCCAAAAAAATCTGTTGCACTTTAAATAAATTCCTATTTTATGTGGAAGTAAGCCTAGAGTAGTGTATGTAGGTGACCCCCTGTTATCTCTTTATACAAAGCTCTTAACTAGTCAAATGGGAGAAATATAAAGCCATGCAAAAAAATAAAAACATACTTAGTTTATACAAAGCCCATGCTGCTTTCTGTGGGACAAATCTGTGGAAGGTGGTACTGCGGTTATGTCATTGCATCTTTTGCAGTCTATAGATGGTAAGGGTGCTCAAGGCACACTTTCCATTTGTAATAGTAGGGAAGAAGCAGCCGTGGGGCAACTGACAATGTTGTGAATTAGTCTAATTGAAGAAGGCAGAAGTCGTCCCACTTATGACTTAAACTGCATATCATTACGTTCTGCTACTGATGGAGAACAGTTTGTAAAAAAATAACTAATACAGGTAATATCATGTGCTACATTTATAAATAACAATAGACTGGGATTAACTTTCCTTTTTATAGTATGCTGCCAAACGCGGTCTAGGTGTGTCACCTTCTGCAGCATACTGGTAATACACATTCTTAAACAAACTGAAACTATTGCACATTTTAGTAGTTAAAAGTTGTGCAATAAATTGGTAAATTAATTTTCTATACATTTCACAAATTTACAAGAAGCTTCCTTGCTAAACAACTGTTGCATTAAATCCAATTACGCAATAACCCTTATAGACAATGTACTGTACTCAGTCAATGCCTATGGGCTTGAGGGGTTTATGGACTTGCACTGAGAGGGGGGATTAGTAAGGCATGATCCCATTCTATACTTGTATTGAATATACACTTAAAAGAATTCTTCTTTAAATGTAAAAAAACACATTATAAAAATTACTTACATTCAATAGATCATATTCGGATGATAGAATCCCACTAAAAGGAAATGGTTAGAAGTTAATATACAATATATATACAAACAAACCAATCCCCAAATACAGATTTAAATATGTGCATATATATATATATATATATATATATATATATATATATATATATATATATATATATGCACATATTTAAATCTGTGTTTGGGGATTGGTTTGTTTACCTTCCAAAAATTTCAAATTTCTCTTCTTTGGAACCATGGCAATAGATTTCTTAGATTTCTCCTGCTTCTCTATTATTAGAGTTTTTAGAGTCAAATATATGTTTATTGAAGTTTAACAAGGTACTTTGTACATATACCAATAAGGTGTCAACAAAGGGTATCAGTGGGCATGAGGTACATTTAAATAACATAAAAACAGCCCCTGATCCCAGGGGTGAAATGTTCTCCAGTGTAAACAGGTTATGCCATAGCATCTGCAAGGGTACCCTTCTGAGGTTGAATCCTAAAGAGGAGTTGATATCAGTTTGTTCATAATAGAATAACAAAGCCAAAAGGGGGGGGGGAGAAGGAAGAAATCTGAGTAGATAGGGGGGGGGGGAGGAAAGGAAGGGGAGGGGGGGTGGGTCCGGGCGGGTCCCAGTGCAGCACGTCCAATCTCTTTAGGAGGGGCTGGGGCTCAATCTGCTCCCTGTGGTGACAGTAGTTTTTTCAGAGAGTCTGAGGAGGAATACTCTATCCATATGAGCCATTGGAGCTTATACTTTTCGAAAGAGTCATTTTCCAGGGCCAACATTTCCTCCATGCGCATAATGTCATCGACGGTGGACACCCATAGAGATAGGGGAGGACTGGTGGTGGTCTTCCAAAACATGGGGATTATTTGTCTCGCGGCCGAGAGGAAGAATCGTAGTAGAGAACGTTTTTGTGATTGAGAAGGAAGAATATTGGGACTTTATGTGAGACCATGACCATCCAGTACACAGGTCTCCATCCCTATTTGAATAGAAAGGGGGGGGGCAGTTGGGACTTTATATGAAACACAACACTAAGGCAGCAAAGGTCGTCAAGTGTGATGGAATAGATATATTGTTGTGGGTTGGCACTATCTAAACATAAGATGTAGTAGATGATACAGACATTAAATAAATACGTATGATATAAAGTATAAAAATATATAAAGATTTATTCACATTATAATAGATGGTAATGTGTTAAAAATTATCACATTATAATAGAATGGTAATATATTAAACACTATAGCATGTGAGACATGGTAACAACATTCAGTACTACAACCAACATATATAGACACAATCAGAATAGAACTGATACAGAATTGATGACTTAAGCATTGAAATCCCATAGTGGATACATGATTGCTGTGACAAGACATCAAATATCAATGCTCGACGCGTTTCGTGGAAGATAGTCCACTCATCAGGAGCAGCTAAATAAGGGATCCCTATAAGATAAATATAATAAAGTATGAGATTATTATTAGTCATAACAGACTATACTAGGCAGAGGGGGAGCATATTAAATGATCCTAACACTCTTACCTATGGGTAGATTAAGTAATGTTGGTAAGACGTATGTGGTAATGTCAAGCTGGTGGAAAGCTTGAGGGGGTGGGTGAAGCATCCCCCCGGGAACTGAGGAGGTAACCAAACGGCGGCAAAGCAGGGCAAACCAGGAATAGCGTGTAAAGGTGAACAGCAGGGGAATTCCCATTCAACACGGTGGTGTATAGTGTGAATCCAAGGGATATCTGTAAACAATAATGTATAGTGGGTAGTTACGGTGTAGTAATGAGAGCCATAGAATGAAAATAAAAGGTGTAAGAGGATGGTGAAAGACCAAGTGAGAGGGCATATGCAGAATACACCGAGTATGTGAGTAACCATAATGTGAAAAGAATTAAAAATAACAACAAGAAAAGGCCCACCCAAATGCCAGAAGGAGCCAGCCTTGAGTATCGTGTAAAAAGAAAAAAGTAAAAAAGTAAAAAGTATGTGGGATGTAATGTATAATATGTGCCATGTGCATAGGATATGAAGAATGTGAAGTCCGTGAATACCTGGAAATGCCGGATGCCAATCAGCCAGTGAGGTCCCCCCAACGTCACGCTAGGGTCGTGCTAAGAGAGACGAGGCGGCAACAGCCGCATGCAGGCGACTAGCGCCTGCATATATGCAACCCCCGCCTCCGTCAATCAGCACGCCAGGGCGACAAACAGCACGTCAGCATGTAGCGTCAATGTGACGTGACACGTACCGGCGTACGGAGCGTGACGTCGACACACAGCGGGAGAGGGTCCCCAAACCCCGCAACCAATAAGGTCGAGGGAGTGAGGGGACAACCCCGGTGTGTGACGCAGTTCCCGGGAGTGGATGAGAACCACCACCAAAAGACTAACCAAACAGTACCATAATAGAACAAGGATCACCGAATAGAGCAAATGGCAGGGAACGGCACTTGTATGTGTGCCACCAGCAATACATGGGATAGGTATAATAGATAGTGTGTGTTTCCATCCCTAGTTCATTGAGAAGGAAGAATATTGGGACTTTATGTGAGACCATGACCATCCAGTACACAGGTCTCCATCCCTATTTGAATAGAAAGGGGGGGGCAGTTGGGACTTTATATGAAACACAACACTAAGGCAGCAAAGGTCGTCAAGTGTGATGGAATAGATATATTGTTGTGGGTTGGCACTATCTAAACATAAGATGTAGTAGATGATACAGACATTAAATAAATACGTATGATATAAAGTATAAAAATATATAAAGATTTATTCACATTATAATAGATGGTAATGTGTTAAAAATTATCACATTATAATAGAATGGTAATATATTAAACACTATAGCATGTGAGACATGGTAACAACATTCAGTACTACAACCAACATATATAGACACAATCAGAATAGAACTGATACAGAATTGATGACTTAAGCATTGAAATCCCATAGTGGATACATGATTGCTGTGACAAGACATCAAATATCAATGCTCGACGCGTTTCGTGGAAGATAGTCCACTCATCAGGAGCAGCTAAATAAGGGATCCCTATAAGATAAATATAATAAAGTATGAGATTATTATTAGTCATAACAGACTATACTAGGCAGAGGGGGAGCATATTAAATGATCCTAACGCTCTTACCTATGGGTAGATTAAGTAATGTTGGTAAGACGTATGTGGTAATGTCAAGCTGGTGGAAAGCTTGAGGGGGTGGGTGAAGCATCCCCCCGGGAACTGAGGAGGTAACCAAACGGCGGCAAAGCAGGGCAAACCAGGAATAGCGTGTAAAGGTGAACAGCAGGGGAATTCCCATTCAACACGGTGGTGTATAGTGTGAATCCAAGGGATATCTGTAAACAATAATGTATAGTGGGTAGTTACGGTGTAGTAATGAAAGCCATAGAATGAAAATAAAAGGTGTAAGAGGATGGTGAAAGACCAAGTGAGAGGGCATATGCAGAATACACCGAGTATGTGAGTAACCATAATGTGAAAAGAATTAAAAATAACAACAAGAAAAGGCCCACCCAAATGCCAGAAGGAGCCAGCCTTGAGTATCGTGTAAAAAGAAAAAAGTAAAAAAGTAAAAAGTATGTGGGATGTAATGTATAATATGTGCCATGTGCATAGGATATGAAGAATGTGAAGTCCGTGAATACCTGGAAATGCCGGATGCCAATCAGCCAGTGAGGTCCCCCCAACGTCACGCTAGGGTCGTGCTAAGAGAGACGAGGCGGCAACAGCCGCATGCAGGCGACTAGCGCCTGCATATATGCAACCCCCGCCTCCGTCAATCAGCACGCCAGGGCGACAAACAGCACGTCAGCACGTAGCGTCAATGTGACGTCACACGTACCGGCGTACGGAGCGTGACGTCGACACACAGCGGGAGAGGGGCCCCAAACCCCGCAACCAATAAGGTCGAGGGAGTGAGGGGACAACCCCGGTGTGTGACGCAGTTCCCGGGAGTGGATGAGAACCACCACCAAAAGACTAACCAAACAGTACCATAATAGAACAAGGATCACCGAATAGAGCAAATGGCAGGGAACGGCACTTGTATGTGTGCCACCAGCAATACATGGGATAGGTATAATAGATAGTGTGTGTTTCCATCCCTAGTTCATTGATAAGGAAGAATATTGGGACTTTATGTGAGACCATGACCATCCAGTACACAGGTCTCCATCCCTATTTGAATAGAAAGGGGGGGGCAGTTGGGACTTTATATGAAACACAACACTAAGGCAGCAAAGGTCGTCAAGTGTGATGGAATAGATATATTGTTGTGGGTTGGCACTATCTAAACATAAGATGTAGTAGATGATACAGACATTAAATAAATACGTATGATATAAAGTATAAAAATATATAAAGATTTATTCACATTATAATAGATGGTAATGTGTTAAAAATTATCACATTATAATAGAATGGTAATATATTAAACACTATAGCATGTGAGACATGGTAACAACATTCAGTACTACAACCAACATATATAGACACAATCAGAATAGAACTGATACAGAATTGATGACTTAAGCATTGAAATCCCATAGTGGATACATGATTGCTGTGACAAGACATCAAATATCAATGCTCGACGCGTTTCGTGGAAGATAGTCCACTCATCAGGAGCAGCTAAATAAGGGATCCCTATAAGATAAATATAATAAAGTATGAGATTATTATTAGTCATAACAGACTATACTAGGCAGAGGGGGAGCATATTAAATGATCCTAACGCTCTTACCTATGGGTAGATTAAGTAATGTTGGTAAGACGTATGTGGTAATGTCAAGCTGGTGGAAAGCTTGAGGGGGTGGGTGAAGCATCCCCCCGGGAACTGAGGAGGTAACCAAACGGCGGCAAAGCAGGGCAAACCAGGAATAGCGTGTAAAGGTGAACAGCAGGGGAATTCCCATTCAACACGGTGGTGTATAGTGTGAATCCAAGGGATATCTGTAAACAATAATGTATAGTGGGTAGTTACGGTGTAGTAATGAGAGCCATAGAATGAAAATAAAAGGTGTAAGAGGATGGTGAAAGACCAAGTGAGAGGGCATATGCAGAATACACCGAGTATGTGAGTAACCATAATGTGAAAAGAATTAAAAATAACAACAAGAAAAGGCCCACCCAAATGCCAGAAGGAGCCAGCCTTGAGTATCGTGTAAAAAGAAAAAAGTAAAAAAGTAAAAAGTATGTGGGATGTAATGTATAATATGTGCCATGTGCATAGGATATGAAGAATGTGAAGTCCGTGAATACCTGGAAATGCCGGATGCCAATCAGCCAGTGAGGTCCCCCCAACGTCACGCTAGGGTCGAGCTAAGAGAGACGAGGCGGCAACAGCCGCATGCAGGCGACTAGCGCCTGCATATATGCAACCCCCGCCTCCGTCAATCAGCACGCCAGGGCGACAAACAGCACGTCAGCACGTAGCGTCAATGTGACGTCACACGTACCGGCGTACGGAGCGTGACGTCGACACACAGCGGGAGAGGGGCCCCAAACCCCGCAACCAATAAGGTCGAGGGAGTGAGGGGACAACCCCGGTGTGTGACGCAGTTCCCGGGAGTGGATGAGAACCACCACCAAAAGACTAACCAAACAGTACCATAATAGAACAAGGATCACCGAATAGAGCAAATGGCAGGGAACAGCACTTGTATGTGTGCCACCAGCAATACATGGGATAGGTATAATAGATAGTGTGTGTTTCCATCCCTAGTTCATTGAGAAGGAAGAATATTGGGACTTTATGTGAGACCATGACCATCCAGTACACAGGTCTCCATCCCTATTTGAATAGAAAGGGGGGGGCAGTTGGGACTTTATATGAAACACAACACTAAGGCAGCAAAGGTCGTCAAGTGTGATGGAATAGATATATTGTTGTGGGTTGGCACTATCTAAACATAAGATGTAGTAGATGATACAGACATTAAATAAATACGTATGATATAAAGTATAAAAATATATAAAGATTTATTCACATTATAATAGATGGTAATGTGTTAAAAATTATCACATTATAATAGAATGGTAATATATTAAACACTATAGCATGTGAGACATGGTAACAACATTCAGTACTACAACCAACATATATAGACACAATCAGAATAGAACTGATACAGAATTGATGACTTAAGCATTGAAATCCCATAGTGGATACATGATTGCTGTGACAAGACATCAAATATCAATGCTCGACGCGTTTCGTGGAAGATAGTCCACTCATCAGGAGCAGCTAAATAAGGGATCCCTATAAGATAAATATAATAAAGTATGAGATTATTATTAGTCATAACAGACTATACTAGGCAGAGGGGGAGCATATTAAATGATCCTAACGCTCTTACCTATGGGTAGATTAAGTAATGTTGGTAAGACGTATGTGGTAATGTCAAGCTGGTGGAAAGCTTGAGGGGGTGGGTGAAGCATCCCCCCGGGAACTGAGGAGGTAACCAAACGGCGGCAAAGCAGGGCAAACCAGGAATAGCGTGTAAAGGTGAACAGCAGGGGAATTCCCATTCAACACGGTGGTGTATAGTGTGAATCCAAGGGATATCTGTAAACAATAATGTATAGTGGGTAGTTACGGTGTAGTAATGAGAGCCATAGAATGAAAATAAAAGGTGTAAGAGGATGGTGAAAGACCAAGTGAGAGGGCATATGCAGAATACACCGAGTATGTGAGTAACCATAATGTGAAAAGAATTAAAAATAACAACAAGAAAAGGCCCACCCAAATGCCAGAAGGAGCCAGCCTTGAGTATCGTGTAAAAAGAAAAAAGTAAAAAAGTAAAAAGTATGTGGGATGTAATGTATAATATGTGCCATGTGCATAGGATATGAAGAATGTGAAGTCCGTGAATACCTGGAAATGCCGGATGCCAATCAGCCAGTGAGGTCCCCCCAACGTCACGCTAGGGTCGTGCTAAGAGAGACGAGGCGGCAACAGCCGCATGCAGGCGACTAGCGCCTGCATATATGCAACCCCCGCCTCCGTCAATCAGCACGCCAGGGCGACAAACAGCACGTCAGCACGTAGCGTCAATGTGACGTCACACGTACCGGCGTACGGAGCGTGACGTCGACACACAGCGGGAGAGGGGCCCCAAACCCCGCAACCAATAAGGTCGAGGGAGTGAGGGGACAACCCCGGTGTGTGACGCAGTTCCCGGGAGTGGATGAGAACCACCACCAAAAGACTAACCAAACAGTACCATAATAGAACAAGGATCACCGAATAGAGCAAATGGCAGGGAACAGCACTTGTATGTGTGCCACCAGCAATACATGGGATAGGTATAATAGATAGTGTGTGTTTCCATCCCTAGTTCATTGAGAAGGAAGAATATTGGGACTTTATGTGAGACCATGACCATCCAGTACACAGGTCTCCATCCTTATTTGAATAGAAAGGGGGGGGCAGTTGGGACTTTATATGAAACACAACACTAAGGCAGCAAAGGTCGTCAAGTGTGATGGAATAGATATATTGTTGTGGGTTGGCACTATCTAAACATAAGATGTAGTAGATGATACAGACATTAAATAAATACGTATGATATAAAGTATAAAAATATATAAAGATTTATTCACATTATAATAGATGGTAATGTGTTAAAAATTATCACATTATAATAGAATGGTAATATATTAAACACTATAGCATGTGAGACATGGTAACAACATTCAGTACTACAACCAACATATATAGACACAATCAGAATAGAACTGATACAGAATTGATGACTTAAGCATTGAAATCCCATAGTGGATACATGATTGCTGTGACAAGACATCAAATATCAATGCTCGACGCGTTTCGTGGAAGATAGTCCACTCATCAGGAGCAGCTAAATAAGGGATCCCTATAAGATAAATATAATAAAGTATGAGATTATTATTAGTCATAACAGACTATACTAGGCAGAGGGGGAGCATATTAAATGATCCTAACGCTCTTACCTATGGGTAGATTAAGTAATGTTGGTAAGACGTATGTGGTAATGTCAAGCTGGTGGAAAGCTTGAGGGGGTGGGTGAAGCATCCCCCCGGGAACTGAGGAGGTAACCAAACGGCGGCAAAGCAGGGCAAACCAGGAATAGCGTGTAAAGGTGAACAGCAGGGGAATTCCCATTCAACACGGTGGTGTATAGTGTGAATCCAAGGGATATCTGTAAACAATAATGTATAGTGGGTAGTTACGGTGTAGTAATGAGAGCCATAGAATGAAAATAAAAGGTGTAAGAGGATGGTGAAAGACCAAGTGAGAGGGCATATGCAGAATACACCGAGTATGTGAGTAACCATAATGTGAAAAGAATTAAAAATAACAACAAGAAAAGGCCCACCCAAATGCCAGAAGGAGCCAGCCTTGAGTATCGTGTAAAAAGAAAAAAGTAAAAAAGTAAAAAGTATGTGGGATGTAATGTATAATATGTGCCATGTGCATAGGATATGAAGAATGTGAAGTCCGTGAATACCTGGAAATGCCGGATGCCAATCAGCCAGTGAGGTCCCCCCAACGTCACGCTAGGGTCGTGCTAAGAGAGACGAGGCGGCAACAGCCGCATGCAGGCGACTAGCGCCTACATATATGCAACCCCCGCCTCCGTCAATCAGCACGCCAGGGTGACAAACAGCACGTCAGCATGTAGCGTCAATGTGACGTCACACGTACCGGCGTACGGAGCGTGACGTCGACACACAGCGGGAGAGGGGCCCCAAACCCCGCAACCAATAAGGTCGAGGGAGTGAGGGGACAACCCCGGTGTGTGACGCAGTTCCCGGGAGTGGATGAGAACCACCACCAAAAGACTAACCAAACAGTACCATAATAGAACAAGGATCACCGAATAGAGCAAATGGCAGGGAACGGCACTTGTATGTGTGCCACCAGCAATACATGGGATAGGTATAATAGATAGTGTGTGTTTCCATCCCTAGTTCATTGAGAAGGAAGAATATTGGGACTTTATGTGAGACCATGACCATCCAGTACACAGGTCTCCATCCCTATTTGAATAGAAAGGGGGGGGGGCAGTTGGGACTTTATATGAAACACAACACTAAGGCAGCAAAGGTCGTCAAGTGTGATGGAATAGATATATTGTTGTGGGTTGGCACTATCTAAACATAAGATGTAGTAGATGATACAGACATTAAATAAATACGTATGATATAAAGTATAAAAATATATAAAGATTTATTCACATTATAATAGATGGTAATGTGTTAAAAATTATCACATTATAATAGAATGGTAATATATTAAACACTATAGCATGTGAGACATGGTAACAACATTCAGTACTACAACCAACATATATAGACACAATCAGAATAGAACTGATACAGAATTGATGACTTAAGCATTGAAATCCCATAGTGGATACATGATTGCTGTGACAAGACATCAAATATCAATGCTCGACGCGTTTCGTGGAAGATAGTCCACTCATCAGGAGCAGCTAAATAAGGGATCCCTATAAGATAAATATAATAAAGTATGAGATTATTATTAGTCATAACAGACTATACTAGGCAGAGGGGGAGCATATTAAATGATCCTAACGCTCTTACCTATGGGTAGATTAAGTAATGTTGTTAAGACGTATGTGGTAATGTCAAGCTGGTGGAAAGCTTGAGGGGGTGGGTGAAGCATCCCCCCGGGAACTGAGGAGGTAACCAAACGGCGGCAAAGCAGGGCAAACCAGGAATAGCGTGTAAAGGTGAACAGCAGGGGAATTCCCATTCAACACGGTGGTGTATAGTGTGAATCCAAGGGATATCTGTAAACAATAATGTATAGTGGGTAGTTACGGTGTAGTAATGAGAGCCATAGAATGAAAATAAAAGGTGTAAGAGGATGGTGAAAGACCAAGTGAGAGGGCATATGCAGAATACACCGAGTATGTGAGTAACCATAATGTGAAAAGAATTAAAAATAACAACAAGAAAAGGCCCACCCAAATGCCAGAAGGAGCCAGCCTTGAGTATCGTGTAAAAAGAAAAAAGTAAAAAAGTAAAAAGTATGTGGGATGTAATGTATAATATGTGCCATGTGCATAGGATATGAAGAATGTGAAGTCCGTGAATACCTGGAAATGCCGGATGCCAATCAGCCAGTGAGGTCCCCCCAACGTCACGCTAGGGTCGTGCTAAGAGAGACGAGGCGGCAACAGCCGCATGCAGGCGACTAGCGCCTGCATATATGCAACCCCCGCCTCCGTCAATCAGCACGCCAGGGCGACAAACAGCACGTCAGCACGTAGCGTCAATGTGACGTCACACGTACCGGCGTACGGAGCGTGACGTCGACACACAGCGGGAGAGGGGCCCCAAACCCCGCAACCAATAAGGTCGAGGGAGTGAGGGGACAACCCCGGTGTGTGACGCAGTTCCCGGGAGTGGATGAGAACCACCACCAAAAGACTAACCAAACAGTACCATAATAGAACAAGGATCACCGAATAGAGCAAATGGCAGGGAACGGCACTTGTATGTGTGCCACCAGCAATACATGGGATAGGTATAATAGATAGTGTGTGTTTCCATCCCTAGTTCATTGAGAAGGAAGAATATTGGGACTTTATGTGAGACCATGACCATCCAGTACACAGGTCTCCATCCCTATTTGAATAGAAAGGGGGGGGCAGTTGGGACTTTATATGAAACACAACACTAAGGCAGCAAAGGTCGTCAAGTGTGATGGAATAGATATATTGTTGTGGGTTGGCACTATCTAAACATAAGATGTAGTAGATGATACAGACATTAAATAAATACGTATGATATAAAGTATAAAAATATATAAAGATTTATTCACATTATAATAGATGGTAATGTGTTAAAAATTATCACATTATAATAGAATGGTAATATATTAAACACTATAGCATGTGAGACATGGTAACAACATTCAGTACTACAACCAACATATATAGACACAATCAGAATAGAACTGATACAGAATTGATGACTTAAGCATTGAAATCCCATAGTGGATACATGATTGCTGTGACAAGACATCAAATATCAATGCTCGACGCGTTTCGTGGAAGATAGTCCACTCATCAGGAGCAGCTAAATAAGGGATCCCTATAAGATAAATATAATAAAGTATGAGATTATTATTAGTCATAACAGACTATACTAGGCAGAGGGGGAGCATATTAAATGATCCTAACGCTCTTACCTATGGGTAGATTAAGTAATGTTGGTAAGACGTATGTGGTAATGTCAAGCTGGTGGAAAGCTTGAGGGGGTGGGTGAAGCATCCCCCCGGGAACTGAGGAGGTAACCAAACGGCGGCAAAGCAGGGCAAACCAGGAATAGCGTGTAAAGGTGAACAGCAGGGGAATTCCCATTCAACACGGTGGTGTATAGTGTGAATCCAAGGGATATCTGTAAACAATAATGTATAGTGGGTAGTTACGGTGTAGTAATGAGAGCCATAGAATGAAAATAAAAGGTGTAAGAGGATGGTGAAAGACCAAGTGAGAGGGCATATGCAGAATACACCGAGTATGTGAGTAACCATAATGTGAAAAGAATTAAAAATAACAACAAGAAAAGGCCCACCCAAATGCCAGAAGGAGCCAGCCTTGAGTATCGTGTAAAAAGAAAAAAGTAAAAAAGTAAAAAGTATGTGGGATGTAATGTATAATATGTGCCATGTGCATAGGATATGAAGAATGTGAAGTCCGTGAATACCTGGAAATGCCGGATGCCAATCAGCCAGTGAGGTCCCCCCAACGTCACGCTAGGGTCGTGCTAAGAGAGACGAGGCGGCAACAGCCGCATGCAGGCGACTAGCGCCTGCATATATGCAACCCCCGCCTCCGTCAATCAGCACGCCAGGGCGACAAACAGCACGTCAGCACGTAGCGTCAATGTGACGTCACACGTACCGGCGTACGGAGCGTGACGTCGACACACAGCGGGAGAGGGGCCCCAAACCCCGCAACCAATAAGGTCGAGGGAGTGAGGGGACAACCCCGGTGTGTGACGCAGTTCCCGGGAGTGGATGAGAACCACCACCAAAAGACTAACCAAACAGTACCATAATAGAACAAGGATCACCGAATAGAGCAAATGGCAGGGAACAGCACTTGTATGTGTGCCACCAGCAATACATGGGATAGGTATAATAGATAGTGTGTGTTTCCATCCCTAGTTCATTGAGAAGGAAGAATATTGGGACTTTATGTGAGACCATGACCATCCAGTACACAGGTCTCCATCCCTATTTGAATAGAAAGGGGGGGGCAGTTGGGACTTTATATGAAACACAACACTAAGGCAGCAAAGGTCGTCAAGTGTGATGGAATAGATATATTGTTGTGGGTTGGCACTATCTAAACATAAGATGTAGTAGATGATACAGACATTAAATAAATACGTATGATATAAAGTATAAAAATATATAAAGATTTATTCACATTATAATAGATGGTAATGTGTTAAAAATTATCACATTATAATAGAATGGTAATATATTAAACACTATAGCATGTGAGACATGGTAACAACATTCAGTACTACAACCAACATATATAGACACAATCAGAATAGAACTGATACAGAATTGATGACTTAAGCATTGAAATCCCATAGTGGATACATGATTGCTGTGACAAGACATCAAATATCAATGCTCGACGCGTTTCGTGGAAGATAGTCCACTCATCAGGAGCAGCTAAATAAGGGATCCCTATAAGATAAATATAATAAAGTATGAGATTATTATTAGTCATAACAGACTATACTAGGCAGAGGGGGAGCATATTAAATGATCCTAACGCTCTTACCTATGGGTAGATTAAGTAATGTTGGTAAGACGTATGTGGTAATGTCAAGCTGGTGGAAAGCTTGAGGGGGTGGGTGAAGCATCCCCCCGGGAACTGAGGAGGTAACCAAACGGCGGCAAAGCAGGGCAAACCAGGAATAGCGTGTAAAGGTGAACAGCAGGGGAATTCCCATTCAACACGGTGGTGTATAGTGTGAATCCAAGGGATATCTGTAAACAATAATGTATAGTGGGTAGTTACGGTGTAGTAATGAGAGCCATAGAATGAAAATAAAAGGTGTAAGAGGATGGTGAAAGACCAAGTGAGAGGGCATATGCAGAATACACCGAGTATGTGAGTAACCATAATGTGAAAAGAATTAAAAATAACAACAAGAAAAGGCCCACCCAAATGCCAGAAGGAGCCAGCCTTGAGTATCGTGTAAAAAGAAAAAAGTAAAAAAGTAAAAAGTATGTGGGATGTAATGTATAATATGTGCCATGTGCATAGGATATGAAGAATGTGAAGTCCGCTCCGTCACGCTCCGTACGCCGGTACGTGTGACGTCACATTGACGCTACGTGCTGACGTGCTGTTTGTCGCCCTGGCGTGCTGATTGACGGAGGCGGGGGTTGCATATATGCAGGCGCTAGTCGCCTGCATGCGGCTGTTGCCGCCTCGTCTCTCTTAGCACGACCCTAGCGTGACGTTGGGGGGACCTCACTGGCTGATTGGCATCCGGCATTTCCAGGTATTCACGGACTTCACATTCTTCATATCCTATGCACATGGCACATATTATACATTACATCCCACATACTTTTTACTTTTTTACTTTTTTCTTTTTACACGATACTCAAGGCTGGCTCCTTCTGGCATTTGGGTGGGCCTTTTCTTGTTGTTATTTTTAATTCTTTTCACATTATGGTTACTCACATACTCGGTGTATTCCGCATATGCCCTCTCACTTGGTCTTTCACCATCCTCCTACACCTATTTTCATTCTATGGCTCTCATTACTACACCTTAACTACCCACTATACATTATTGTTTACAGATATCCCTTGGATTCACACTATACACCACCGTGTTGAATGGGAATTCCCCTGCTGTTCACCTTTACACGCTATTCCTGGTTTGCCCTGCTTTGCCGCCGTTTGGTTACCTCCTCAGTTCCCGGGGGGATGCTTCACCCACCCCCCTCAAGCTTTCCACCAGCTTGACATTACCACATACGTCTTACCAACATTACTTAATTTACCCTTAGGTAAGAGCGTTAGGACCATTTAATATGCTCCCCCTCTGCCTAGTATAGTCTGTTATGACTAATAATAATCTTATACTTTATTATATTTATCTCATAGGGATCCCTTATTTAGCTGCTCCTGATGAGTGGACTATCTTCCACGAAACGCGTCGAGCATTGATATTTGATGTCTTGTCACAGCAATCATGTATCCACTATGGGATTTCAATGCTTAAGTCATCAATTTTGTATCAGTTCTATTCTGATTGTGTCTATATATGTTGGTTGTAGTACTGAATGTTGTTACCATGTCTCACATGCTATAGTGTTTAATATATTACCATTCTATTATAATGTGATAATTTTTAACACATTACCATCTATTATAATGTGAATAAATCTTTATATATTTTTATACTTTATATCATACGTATTTATTTAATGTCTGTTTTGTGATGGTATGGGGCCTGGAAGCATAGATAAGAGGGCAATTTCAGGGGACGGTGGAAGGGGTTTATCATATAGGTTGCTGTAAACTGAGAAGACCTGTGACCACAGAGGTCGTACAAGTTGACACTCCCACCAAATGTGTAAATAGCTGCCATTTGCAGCGCCGCACCTCCAGCACATGGGGGGCACGGTTGGGAAGATGTTGTGTAGCGTTTGAGGGTCCCTGTACCATCTCGCTAGGAGCTTAAAATTTTTCTCCTGTGTGTAACAGGACGTCGAGGCCTTGTGCGTAAAATAATACGACTTTTGCCAATCAGTGGCAGTGAGTTCCTTTCCCAGGTCCATGGACCACCTCCTGGTGTAAGATGGGGGATGTTTGTGTAAGAGAGTGTGTTGCAGTGAGTACATGGTGGAGAGTGGATGTTGAGGAAGTTCAGAGAGAGAGCACAGCTGTTCAAATTCCGTGAGGGGTCTATGTATTTGGGAGGTGGAGAAGAGAGCCGTACAAAATGATGCGATCCGTAGGGCTGTAAGCCAATTACCCCGATCCCCAGGCAGGACTGGTTTGCCAGAGGTGGAGTCTACAAACGATCTTGCCACTGGCCACTCGGCACGGGAGTAGGGGCCTATTGTAAGGGACCCTTCGCCCTAAGGCACTGCTGGATGGTCGAATAATGGAGTGAGGGGAGAAGGTTCAGAGGACAGGAGCGACTGGAGCCCCTTCCTGTACCACAAATGCAGGGCAGCAGCCGTTAGCGGAGACGTCGAAAATGGGTGTATGGATTGCCCGTGTCCCCACAACAAAGCTCGGAGGTCATGGGGAGATAAGTCCTGTTCTACCATAGTGGAAGCTTTAGTGAAGGGGCGAGGGAACCATTCAGTGATCCTGGCCAAAAGCGCTGCCTTGTGGTATAACTCAAAGTCAGGGAGACCTGCGCCTCCCTGATTTTTGGGGTATGTAAGAAGCGCGTGTTTAATGCGGGGCATACCCTGCTGCCACACAAACCGAATGGACATAGAACGTAGGAGAGTGAAGAAGTGTTTTGGGACTGAGATGGGTACCATTTGAAAGATGTAAAGTAACTTGGGCAGAGTGTCCATTTTTAAAGTGTTTATGCGTCCGTTATTAGAGTTTTTAGATAAGCAAACATTGTGTGAGTACAAAAGCATGTATATTCATACCAAAATATTGGTGTGATTTGTGTATTTCCTCCACATCTGTGCAGTAATCCAGTGTGAAACTTTACATCTGTACAGAAGCTTCCTGCTGCTTTCTCTCCTTGTGCAGGATGACAGGACTTGTCTCCGCCCCTTCTGTCGTTTTCTGCATGCAGCCTGTATTGATGTCAGGAAAGTTATCACCTGCTGGTGGCACTGTCAGATCTATGGGTCGCAGTACTGGTGTCCACCAGCGGGTGTCTCCTGGCTGTCTGGAGCTGACATCTTCTCCTGAATTCAGGCATGATCTAAGACTGATTGCAGGAGGTGTAGATATACCCTGCAGATGCTGCACACATTTGCCTTGGTATTGTTCCTTGAGCCCTGACCTGTGTTCGCTAGCCTGTGATCCTGTATCCTGATCCTGTATCCTGTTATCCTGCTATCCTGTTATCCATGACCCTGTATCTGTTCCTGGACCCCTACCCTGCAGCCTGATCCTTTCCACCTGTTCCCCCTGTCTCCTGTTACCCTCTCTCTGTCCTGTCTTGTTCCAATACCCAATCTGCTTGATCTCCTGTGTATGACCCTGGTTTGTTTACAATTACGATTACATCTTACTCCTGTATATACTTTTGTTTTAGGCAGTTATTTGTTGTGTGTCATTGGGGTTGGTTGCTGGTTAATCACTTTTTGTCATATTGGAGGTGAATTTACTTTTGTTTATTTACTTTCCTTATAATAAATTATATTATTTTCACTTTACATGTGTTTGGTTCACTCTGTTGCAGTCCACACAGTTCTGGTCACACCAGTTCATGACAATTGGTTGGAGCTGTTGGGTCCTTCTCACTGCTCTGCTCTTTGCTCAGGCAGTGATAATGTCTCTACTGTCTTAAGAAGTTTTTAGCTTCTTAAGTTTTTTTGCACACAAAATGGATTACCGTATCTACTCGAGTATAAGCCGACCCGAATATAAGCCGAGTCACCTAATTTTACCACAAAAAAATGGAAAAACTTATTGACTCGAGTATAAGCCTAGGGTGAGAAATGTGCAGCTACTGTAAGTGGAAAAGAGGGTCAACATTGCCCATTTGCAGCCTCACTGTGCCCATTTCCATGCCTCACTGTGCCCATTTGCAGCCATAGGTCCCCTGAACTTCAAACTTGGTAGTTAAGGGTTCCTAAATGCCCCCTAGCTGCAGCCAAAATTGGGGTCTCTGAACCCAAAGGGTCCCGAAATGACATTGCTGCAGATGGACACAGTTGACTGACTTTGGGGCCCCGTATATCTTGGGGTCACTTGGTGCTAGGAGCTCCAAATTTGGATATGTTGTAGTGTTAGTTCCTTTGGGTTTGCACCCCAAATTTGGCCTGGCACCAAGTGGCCCCAAGATACTGGGGCCCCAAATTCCGGTTGGAAAATGTCATTCTCTGCTGCAGAAAAATGCTTGACTCGAGTATAAGCCGAGGGGGGCACTTTCAGCACAAAAAAATGTGCTGAAAAACTCAGCTTATACTCGAGTATATACGGTAATATATTTTATGACTGTTGAGGAATATATTTAAATAAAAGCTTTGGTGTCCAGAGTTCAGATTTGAAATTCAAGTATAAATAGTACAAGTACTTGAAATTCAAAAACCTTGAATGCCCCAAAGTTTACTGCAATGGGAGCTTAAACCTCAATTACTTGCACGCCCAAATGAATGCAGTGGGTAAATAAATTCCTATTACAGCACTGAGAATAATTAGATGATTAAATTCCTATAGTATAAATAGCTTTAAAAAAAAGACTATAATTTGCAATTTCCAGAGCTTTGCTCATATTAACAGTTTGACACCCAAACCCAAAGTCTTCCTGAATTTCCCAGTGTCCTTGGCTTTTGGCTGGCATGCTGCACACTTCCTGGTGCAGTACATATCATGGGGTGCTGGATGCAGACAAGAGGAGCCATATGGGGGATGCTGAATGTATATAAGAGGAATTGTGTACATTACAAGGTGAAAAAACACATTAACGTTTGTGTTATTGTTATTGGTATTGACAGACTGCACCATATACAGTCAGGTCCATAAATATTGGGACATCTACACAATTCTAATAGTTTTGGCTCTATACACCACCACAATGGATTTGAAATGAAACAAACAAGATGTGCTTTAACTGCAGACTTTCAGCTTTAATTTGAGAGTATTTACATCCAAATCAGGTGAACGGTGTAGGAATTTCAACAGTTTGTATATGTGCCTCCCACTTTTTAAGGGACCAAAAGTAATGGAACAGAGTAACAATCATCCATCAAACTTTCACTTTTTAATACTTGGTTGCAAATCCTTTGCAGTCAATTACAGCCTGAAGTCTGGAACGCATAGACATCACCAGACGCTGGGTTTCATCCCCGGTGATGCTCTACCAGGCCTCTACTTCAACTGTCTTTAGTTCTTGCTAGTTCTTGGGGCATTTTCCCATCAGTTTTGTCTTCAGCAAGTGAAATGCATGCTCAATCGGATTCAGGTCAGGTGATTGACTTGGCCATTGCATACCATTCCACTTCTTTCCCTTAAAAAACTCTTTGGTTGCTTTCGCAGTATGCTTTGGGTCATTGTCCATCTGCACTGTGAAGTGCCAACCAATGAGTTCTGAAGCATTTTGCTGAATATGAGCAGATAATATTGCCCGAAACACTTCAGAATTTATCCTGCTGCTTTTGTCAGCAGTCACATCATCAATAAATACAAGTGAACCAGTTCCATTCACAGCCATACATGCCCAAGCCATGACACTACCACCACCATGCTTCACTGATGAGGTGGTATGCTTTGGATCATGAGCAGTTCCTTACCTTCTCCATACTCTTCTCTTCTCATCACTCTTTTTTGGCAAACTCGAATCTGGCCTTCCTGTTTTTGAGGCTCACCAATGGTTTACATCTTGTGGTGAACCCTCTGTATTCACTCTGGTGAAGTCTTCTCTTGATTGTTGACTTTGACCCAAAGTCTTCCTGAATTTCCCAGTGTCCTTCCTAGTGCAGTACATATCATGGGGTGCTGGATTCAGACAAGAGGAGCCATATGGGGGGATGCTGAATGTGTATAAGAGGAATTGTGTACACAGAAAATGGATCTTGTTCGTTTAATTTCAAATCCATTGTGGTGGTGTATAGAGCCAAAAAGATTAGAATTGTGTCGATGTCCCAATATTTATGGACCTATATTTATGTAAGTTTTTATTTTCCCATATTTACACGTTCCCACTGGGGACTGTGTTTCCTTGATTTGCCAACTGCTATTCCACTTCAGTGGCCAGTAAGGGCACTCTCATTGGACAAAGAGGTGGCAGTTAGTGGAGATCAGAATCAGGAGAAGTCGAGGCCCCAGGAAAAAAAAAAGAAGCTAAATCAGAGAGGAGCACAGGATATTATCTTTCTGCCGAATAAATGTATCAAGGCATGGTTTTTGCACTTACACATGTCCACTCCTCATCATCAGCTTTATAAATTGCTGTCAGGAATAAATTTGAGGCATTTATCATTTTATAAATTTCTCCAAGTATACCATAAGCCCAAAACCCAAAGGGATCCAATATGCGATTGTCATTTTTTACAAGAAAAGCTAAGAGCTGAACCATACCTTCCAGCTTTCTACACTTTCTATTGACCACTAGGACTGCCCATCAACATGATGGACCGATATGGAGATGGTAACGGCCAGCTCACAATTTTCAGCATTAGCATATTTTTAGGTTTTAGGTTTCCCTCGGTAGTTCTTAAGATGTTAAGTTACCATCAGATGCCTAGGAGTATCTGTATTTCATCCCGACTGCAGTTTAACAAGTTATTCCTGAGCACAGGTATACTTTAAACTGTCCTGGAAATATATAACCTCAAATTCCATTCTGAGCTCCTGTATTTTTTTTTTTTTTATATATATATTATTGCACAATGTTGTAATCAACTTTATTCATTCAGCACAAGAAATGACATTAGTGATCATAAAAGAAATGCCTGTTCCTTTCATCAAATCTATAGTGTCACAGTAAAAGGATGTTCAGCTGAAGGATATGATAGAAATCAAAGCTGATCTCTGTGATTTTACACATTCGAAGCACCTCTATTTACCATTTTTTGTGTAATAAAGACAGATAATGAAAATAGTGGAAAAGTTAGATATTTCCTTTATATTAACTAATTGTGTAAACTCACCTGTGTGTACTAATTATTACTTTGTGGGCATGCTTACCACACTCCCAGATCGCAGGATAGCAGGATAGCTTTTTTTTAAATAACAAATTTGTTATACTTACCTGCTCTGTGCAGTGCTTTTGCACAGAGCAGCCTAGATCCTCCTCTTCTCGTGTTCCACATCAGAGCCTTCCGGCGCCTCTCCCTCCTGCCAAGTGCTCCCACAGCAAGGAGCTTGCTATGGGGCACCCCAGCTGAGCTGCTGCTCTGTGTGTCCTATCAGACTTGGAGCTGAGGCTCGACCCCGCCCCCACTCTCTCCTCATTGGCTCACTGACTTTGATTTACATCAGCGGGAGCCAAAGGCTCCTGCTGTTTGTCTCAGCCAATCAGAAGGGGGAGCCCCAGACAGCCGAGTCTCTCATGCAACACTAGATCCAGATGGGGCTCAGGTAAGTATTAGGGGGACTGAGCGGGGACTTCTGCACACAGAAGGTTTTTTATCTTAATGCATAAAATAAAAAAGGTAAAAAAAAACTTCTGCCTTTACAACCACTTTAAGGGTCCTGTTTTATTAAAGTGCGATTACACATTTATTTATGGAGTCGGGGAACAATTAAGTAAGGTTAACTGTACCATAATTCCCCAAAAAAACACAAACACTCCTATACGCTGCATTTATGAGGGTTTAGCATTTTTTTCTGACCAAAAATGGGATTCTGAAGGGTTTTTTTCTGACGCTAAAGGCTCTTCTGAAAATATGTCTGTAAATTCCCTAATGCATATGGACACATAGGCTAACATAGAGTTCATTCTACAGGCTGAAGAAAAAAAATGCAAAATGCCTGTATAAGCAGTATTTTTTAAGCCCAGTGTGCATGGACCCTAAGAGAGCTTTCATAAATGTTCCTGTCAACAATGTGTGTTCAACCTATAAAGGAAACCTCATGCTTAGTTAAATAAAGCTTGGAGCTGCTGCACTTAATTACACCTGAATACCAGTTCTAAGGTAAAAGCCAACAAATAGAAAGAGGTGCACTGTCTCTTTAAATAGCAGTGAATTCATAAAGTGAATATGTGCATGTGAAAGGAGCCTTTTTCAATGATAAAAAAACGAATCAAAAATGTGCAAATAAAGCTAAGTAACTCAATAAAAAGTAAATTTCAATACTAACTTATTAAAGATAAAAAAATAGACAATCTGTGACCAATAAATTATAAAAAACTGTTTATTTATCACTCATAATGTAAAAGCAAAAATCTTAAAAAGTCCATTCATGTGCAAGACAAAGTGCTCTGTGCTCCAGTGTAGAAAGTGCTCTGGTGCTTAAGGTGCTAGTAGGATAATGGGGCCTCGTTTTGATAAAAGACTTATACAGTGTGGTATGCATAGCTCTAATAGAGGGTCTGTCAGTGATTTATATGTTTGAGTTAACAAACACTTTAACCACTTTCCGTCCGCACTATAGCCAAAAGATGGCCAATGACAGCTGATCATGTGATGTAAATAAAGACGTAATCGAGGAAAAAAAAGCTGATCACCGGCAGCTGCGAGAGGGACATCGGTCCCGATTGTGAAGGTACATACCAGCACCTACCAGTGCCCACCAGCGCCACCTACCAGTGCCCACAGTACCACCCATCAGTGCCCACAGTGCCACCTCACAGTGCCCACAGTGCTGCCTATAAATGAATCCATGCGTCATTACCAGTGCTGCCTATCAATACCACCTACCAGTGTCACCTACCAGTTCCCATCAGTGCCCCCTACCAGTGCCTTTCAGTGCCACCTATCATTGCCCATCAGTGCCACCCATCAGTGCCACCCATCAATGCCACCCATTAGTGCCACTCATCAGTGTCACCCATTAGTGTCACCCATCAGTGCCACCCATCAGGGCCCATAGTGCCATCTTATCAGTGCCCATCAGTGCCATCTTATCTGTGCCTATCAGTGTAACCTTATCTGTGCCTATCAGTGTAGCCTTATCTGTGCCCATCAGTGCCCATCAGTGCAGCCCATCAGTGCAGCCTCATCAGCGAATATCAATGAAGGAGAAAAATTACCTGTTTGCAAAATTGTATAACAAATTATGAAACATGAGGGTTTTTTTTCAAACATTTCTGTCTTTTTTTTTGTTTGTTTAGCAAAAAATAAAAACCCAAATGGTGATTAAATACCACCAAAAGAAATTTCTATTTGTGTGAAAAAAATGTAATTTGGGTACAGAGTTGTATGACGCGCAATTGTCATTCAAAGTGTGACAGCACTGAAAGCTGATAATTGGTCTGGGCAGGAGGGGGGTTTAAGTGCCCATTAAGCAAGTGTTTAAGGAATCACCAAAGTATATTTACAAACATTTTGTTCGTTTTTTTCAGATGAAGTAAGAACCTATATCAAGTTTTTTTTGTCTGTGGCCCCCTCTTTCCCTCATTTGTTCTGTAGGGCATTTTACAAAAGGTGAGTCCAAATCCAAAGTTTATAGATGTAGCCAGAACAAGAGAGAGTGCATTTGCCAATGAGGACAGTTGTTCCTGTGACAACTGCCTAAAATGGGAATTCCCCTCACTTTAGAGAGGGTTCTTCTTACTTGCTACTGCATCTCCGGGAAATAAAAGGAAATCTCCCTCATGGGATGCACACAACAAAAATACACTCACTGGGGGTTTAAACCTTCTCTACTTTATCTAAATCTGAAAAAATATAAATTTTGGCAATGCATGCACAGTAAAGGGGGCATTTATAAATTTGCTTCTTTAAAATATTAGACATGTGCATTCGTTTTTGTCCGAATGCATTTTCGTCCGAATTTCAGGTATTTTCGTTATTGTTTTAACAAACGATAACAAAAGTGCAGAATCCGAAAAACGAAAGATCCGACATAAACAAATGCTTTATTTTCGTTTTCGGCAACAGTTCGATATAGATAGGAGATTCAACGCTGACAATAACAATCTGTGTCCATTGAACCTGTGGTCGAATGTGCCTAACTTTAACTCTATTAGTCCAAGATTATTCTACATAGAGAGGAAAGATTTGACGTAGAGAGGAAAGATTCGACGTAGAGAGGAAAGATTTGACATAGAGAGGAAAGATTTGACGTAGAGAGGAAAGATTCGACGTAGAGAGGAAAGATTTGACGTAGAGAGGAAAGATTTGACGTACAGAGGAAAGATTTGACGTACAGAGGAAAGATTCGACGTAGAGAGGAAAGATTGCTGCTGGAATTGGGTGGAATTGCAGCTAAACTATACAGAGTCATACAGTTTAGCTGCTCCGTCGAATCTTCTTTGAACATTCGACAGACACCATAAGCCTTCAATGACAGATTCAACCTTAATTCATTTGGATTTTCGGACTAATGCAATTTTTAACGAAAAACTAAATAAAGAAAAAACTAATTTCGGGAGTAACTAAATAAGTTTATTTTTTGGACGAAAATGAAATTCCGAAACAAAATATTTCAGTGTGCACATGTCTATAAAATATATATATTTTTAAAAAAATTTCTATCAGTAGCAAAGTATAGAATTGTAGTGTTGGTCGGCTTATTTTACTTACAATTGTCTCACTGGGGAGAGTAACCAGACTCAAGTACAACACAACATAAAGTAGTGGGGAAATTCCAATCCAAATAGTAAAAATAAATAAATAAATACAATAAAAAAGAAATAAAAAAATATTCTTATACTTATATGTATATATATATATATTTTTTGATGTTGCATGTAATAATACCTATTCATGACAGTGATCTAAACCCACACTCTGCAAGCACAATCTGTGTCAGATGGCATTTCCTATAAATGTTAATGCGAGGCAATTGTTCCTTTCTGTACTTCACAAAACTTTTCATCCAGTATAATAAACATCACACATTAACCGTTACAGCAACATCATGATTGGGTCATTTGTTTTTATGGCAGGAAACAAACCACACACTGAGATCACAATCTTAATAACATTAATTTATACCGCAGAAATAATGTGTATTAGTGTATTTGTTATCAACAGTGGAATGAATAATGAAATGGCAAAAAGCGGCTTAGCAGCAGTCACTGGCGAAATGATCATTACCCGACATTAATTTTGCTAATCAAATGCTGTCTGAGTTATACAGTGAGTTGTTATAGGATTTTATACACTTTATTCTAGGGAGAGACTGCTGCCTGGTTAAATGTGTTCTGAATACTATAGAAAAGGTATAACTAAACAAAAGGAAACTTGAGCTTGGGAAAATCAAACCTGGACCTTGTTAAAGAATCACTAGATGTACATTTCAACAGTGAAACGTGATAAAACTGAGAGTATCTAGAAATAAGGAGACACTAAGGAATCCACATTGTGGGTAATAGACCCTATAATTATTTGTGTAGGATTCATTTTATCAGCTTTTTTTTTTTTTTTAATTTTTAAATTTCGACAGTTTTTTGTTTTTGCAAAATTTAAACTTTCCTATAAAGTGAACTGGTAAAATTGTCTTGGGGGTCTTCCTATGGATTTACTGCTCCACTCCAAATGCCCACATATGTGCCCCCCACCACACCTGTTTAGAGAGTGAGGAAAGCAATGGGGGTCCCCTGTGTATGTAAATGACTATGATGAATGATGTCATTATGTCACTAATATAATTACATAATTATCCCAATAAATAATCAGACCACATCCTTACTGGAGATAAAATATAATTTCACTATAGAAACTGCTAATTTCTCAAGTTTTTATGCATGTTACCTAGAGGGGTTATTTGTGTGCGTTTTGGGTAGTTTATTTTTTACTTAATTTAATCTTCTTCGGAATTCTTTATTGTGTGACACTGTTTTAGACATTTTATTATATGTATATTATATGTGTAGTTTTGCTTTAAGAGCATTGTTTTTTCCTTTATCTGAAAAAAAGAAAAATTATATATATATATATACTGTATATTATATTGTCAAAGGTATTGGGGTGCCTGCCTTTACACGCACATGAACTTTAATGCAAAGCAAGGTAAAGACATGGATGAGCGAGTTTGGGGTGGAGGAACTTGACTGGCCTGCACAGAGTCCTGACCTCAACCTGATAGAACATATTTGGGAAGAATAAGAGCGGAGGCTGCAAGCCAGGCCTTCTCATCCAACATCAGCGCCTGACCTCACAAATGCGCTTCTGGAAGAATGGTCAAACATTCCCATAGACACACTCCTAAACCTTGTAGAGAATCTTCCACTGCTATTGTTTGTTTATTTGATGATGGTTTACATTATCTACCTTTGCTTTTACTTTATGGACATACAGTATGTCTTTGATATAATGACAACCTAAAAACTGACTATTGTTCAAATGATATATCTGGAACTTTCAGATCTGTTTCAATAAAAATATTGAAATACAAAAAAGGTGGTGAGGCAAAGCAAAGCTCACATAAATGAGCCCTAATTCATTATAATAGGTTCACTGAAGTTCAATCCACAGAGAATATCTTTGCATTGAGTTCATTTATATCAAATTATATCTAAGAGGGCTTTCACACCGAGCCGCAGGGGGCGTCGGCGGCAAAGCGGCGCTATTTAAAAAAATTGGAGATCCTGCTCTCAAATTTTCCAACAACAAAGTCCGATCTGACTTTTTCCGATTGTGTGTAGCGAATTCCGACGGACAAAGTGCCACGCCTGCTCAGATCAAATTACGAGACCAAAGCTATTGGCTACTAGCCTCTACATAGTTCTGGCGTACACAACGAACATCACCACGTTCAGAATGATCGGATTTTCCGACAACTTTGTCCGACCGTGTGTATGCAACACCAGTGTTGGACAAAATCCGTCGGAAAAAAATTTGTGGTCGGAATTTCCGACCGTGTGTACGGGGCATTAGAAGAAATCTACAAATTGGGACACTTTTCTGGTAAAAGTTTTCTAAGAGAAAATTAGCTTTCACAATGTAGAGATTTGATCTCACTTCCTTTTGTGTCTCCAGGGCAGGAAGTGAAGGGAAATGCCATCTATTGGTTAAGACAGCAGTCAATACTGTATCTGATAGGAATGTTAGCCATTTCCCAATTTGTTCAAAACTGAAAAATAAAATGTATGGGCTATAGATACATTTAAGTCAGCATTAGACAACCCATCCTTCTGTCATATTCTACAACACGCCTTGTATCTGCCCTTTCTTACAGTAATCGCAGTGAGTGATTTATGGTCTATGTACCAATTTTTTAAATTGTGAATGGAGATCTTGAAGGCCATGGTTGAACACCTACTGTATGTCACAAATGAGCATTTAATCACTTGTCTGTGATCTTTGTCTTGGACTCTCCTTCATCAAAGTGACCCTGAGTTTAAAGTAAACCTGTCATAAGAGAAATACGAGGCAGCAATTACTGACCTCATTCTTAACCATTGTACACACAGGCTTCTATATATGAAAGACCAATATGTGCAGAAGGCTTTTTTCAAAGTATTTGTACGCTTTCAGCAGGTTTCAAGTAAAAAGAAAACTAAAGATCCAGAAAGATGATATTAAACATTACGGAGGAGCCCTGGGGGCATCCTAACAGAAATGTCTGAAACAAAAATTTGACCATTAACTCTTGCACAACAAAAGTAAAATAAATCCTAATGCCTGAACAGAGTTTTGTAACCTTGACATGTGTTAGCAAAACTGTACATATCATAACGACTACTTAGTGATTTTTGCTTTTTCAGGACAAATTGGGCCTTCATTTGGTGGTAAATAGTAAGGGATATCTCCTGGAATTCTTTTATTATGAAATGAAGACTGGCACAACATAGTAAAATATGCCCTGCATAGCACACGCCTAGCACAAACACAGTAGTACACGGCCCCACAGATAAAGATCCACTTCCGTGAGGCCATATTTATGCGCACATTCTGCGGGAAGGGGTTCAACTCAAAATTCCAACTTAGAATTCCAACTCAGAATTCTGACTTTTAATCTCTGAATTCTGAGTTAGAGCATGGGATTGTAAGTTTCCATTAAGTCAGAATTCTGACTTTTAATCTCAGAATTCCAAGTTTTGACTTTTAACTTCAGAATTATGATTTTAATGTAAAACTCTTACTTTAGTCTCAGAGTTTTGAGTTTTCATTAAGTCAGAATTCTAAGATTATAAAGTCAGAATTTTGACTTTCAATCTCAGATTTCTGTTGTTTAAATGCTGAACTCTAACCTTCAGTTTTATGAATTATGACTTTAAGCTTAAAAGATAAGTTCACCTTTGGGAACATGTTACATGTTCCCCCCTTTTTACAGGGGGTCCCCGAGTTACGAACAGGTTAGGGACTGCCTGTTTGTTCTTAAGTCTATTTTGTTCTTAATTCAGACGCACATGCGCAGAACAGCGCTTTCCGATGTTTTACGATTTTTTCCGACGTAGTTTTCCAATGTTTTCCGATGTGGCCGCCGACACCGCCTGCCGTTCGTAAGTAGGAGTTGTTCGCAAGTCGGAGGTTCGTAACTCGGGGACCCCCTGTATAGTGGAACATGTAACATGTTCTCAATGCTGCAGCCATTGCCTGATCCCCCCTCCCTGTGACAGCAGTACAGAGAGAAGTTCCCCGTACTAGCTGTCATTTTTTTAAATCAGAGCGGCCATGTGAGGCTCCTTCCACACAGCAGCATCATTCATTCACACAGCTATGTGTGTGAATGAACTACAAGCCCCAACATCCTTCATTGATTTTTTTCTGTCAGTGTATGGCACACAGATACACTGAGAGGTCAGCAAGAGACCTGCATGGCACCAGCGATCTGCGGATCACTGGTACAATACTTTACAGGCTCCAAAAATGTTTTTTTCTTTTTTTTTAAAAGTGAACTTGTTAAATGTTACAATCATATTCAGGGTGTAACATGTTAGGAACAGACCGGCCCCCACTTCCCTCCGATCCCCTGCTCTGACAGTTAGTGGGGATCTTCCCCCCGCTAACTGGCACATTAAAAAAAAAAAAAACGTGTCCACCCGGCCGTGTCACTCATTCACAGTCCTCTGTGAATGGTAAACTACAAGTCCTGACATCCCTTACACCTGTCAACTTGTAGTTTTCAATGAACTACCATGGTGCTCTGGAGCTCATTAGTTCATTGAGACTTCCTGTCAGATTGTACCTGCTTGCCCGTACGATATACAGGCACACAGATACACTGACAGGTCTGCAGGAGACCCGCATGGCGCCAGCGATCTGCTAATCATGAATGTAATGCTTTAGAGCAGGGGTCGTCAATCCCAGGCCTTGGCAAGTGAGAGCTGGGTGGACACTGGATAGAAGAAGCGAGCGGGTGGGCAAGCAGAGCTGATATCATCTCTCTCCGCCTCCGCATCACCGCTCTTCCGCCATCACAGCCAGTGTTCTATCTCAGTGTCGGAGGTGCGGTGGGGAGCAGAGAGATGACATCATCTCTCACTCAAAACTAACTGTACAGCAGCGCAGATTCCCCGCTCCCTGGATAGCTAATCAGGAATGGCTGAGTGCCAGAGAGTGACAGCCAGGTAAGACCTGCTGTAGCATGAGGAGGGAGACACCCTGCTACATCCAGAGGGTTGATCCCACAGAGATGTGACATCATCAGTGACAGGTGAGCTGTGTGTGGGAGTACAGGTAGGGTGTGCTGGGGCTTGTAGTTCATCCCCTCAGCTGTCTGCCTGACATACCACAAGGGGCGCTCCACTCACTCGGCATCTGGTGACAGGCAACGTGGCAGATGGAGAGGCAAGTGACAGTCCACATCTGGTGGCAAGTGACAATCCACATCTTGTGGCAGGCAGCGTGGCAGGTGATGTGGCAAGTGACAATCCACATCTGGTGACAGGCAACGTGGCAAGTGACAATCCACATCTTATGGCAGGCAGTGTGGACGGTGATGTGGCAAGTGACATTCCACATCTGGTGACAGGCAGCGTGGCAAGTGACATTCCGCTTTAGGTGGCAGGCGACAGTGGCAAGTGACACGCTCAGGGTTCCCACTGATTCTACATTATGGTGAGTTGAACTATTTCATTTAGTACTACAATGTAATAATAGAAATAATGCGCTTCAATCACCCTGACACCATATCAAGCATGGTGCCGTGATGATTGAAGCGCTAACACCAGCCATTACCCGCAAAAAATCGGTCCTTGGCACAATTTTCTTCCACGCAGCCGGTCCCAGCTGCCAAAAAGGTTGGGGCCACTGCTTTAGAGGCTCCAGAAACAAAAAATAATAAATGCAATTTTTTTCACCTGCAATCTTGTTAAAAGGTAAACTTAGTCTTCAACTTCTGACTTTGAAACTCAGAATTCTGACTTTGAATTTTAGAATTCTGACATGATTTCTGACTGAGAAAGTAGTGATACCACAGAATCAGCATGATAGCCAGCCTAGCGTTTTGAGATGGAGCTCTCATTCCGTCCTGACAGATTTCCTTGCTTGTTGTTATTATTCTCCGATTAGCTGCATCATTAGTGATTATATATATGTATATGGTGGTTTAGGAATGATATGAAAATTGCCCTCTTCCTCCATGACCATACTGAATAAATATTTGTATAGCATTGTCGTTTGCAGCATTGTATAACATTTTTACGCCAAATCTAGAATTACATTATAGCTTATCAGTGGCCTTCACTTTGCATTTTATTACATTCAATAAACTACTGTCCCGACACTATAAAAAAGAATAATAGACTACACAATTGAAACAGAATATCCATGACCCTCAGCTTGGAGCCAAATGGAATGCGTCAAATAAATAACAGGGATTCTCTGACCAATACACCTATATTCTTTTATATTTTTATAATGGAAATAATGTACCTTCCCGCTATAAAATATAATGATATTAAAGGCCGTTGATGCTTTTCATAGCCATATAAAAGCACTGCAGGGCCAGGTCTTACAGGTCATGAAATTTCAAGGTGACTTCTCTTTTTTTATTTTACAGTAATTTGGTGTTTTATTTCTTATTATCTTTTTTTCTCTATAGTAAGTAATTTTCACTAAGCCTGTTTTTTATGGTAAGCTCCGACTAAACAGCTAAAACCGAGCTAAAAGAGTCAAGGCATCATAGATTAGTTACACCTGACAGTCGATTGTGAAGTATTGCACTGTTGTTATCCAATTATGCCAGCTGAACTATATAGTGTAAAGAGGGCGACAACACTTTTCAGGGCTTGCAAATCTGCAGACTACATGTCACTGCATCTGCCTCACCACAGTGGTACCCTTCCTGTACACTTTCAAATATATTTTTTTTCATTTGGTAATAATATAATTATATTCCCTGCAATGCCTTACCTTGTACTGATGAGCTCCCAAGTTGTGGCCACAGTTTGTGGTTTCATAGCTCATAGAGCAATAGATCAATTCCCCTATGTCCATGTTTTGCTACAGCTAGCATGTCCCTATCTGCCAAGAGGACAGGACAACATCTTGTTCCGGGTCACACAGCATCTGATGTATGTGTGGCCATACACTTCGTGCTACATCACACATGTGAGAGTGCTAATGTAGTACAATATAAAGTATATATATATATATATATATATATATATATATATATATATATATATATATATATATATATATATGTGAAACATGTAGTTTCTTCAAAGGAAGTGTCAGTTCTTAGACTACAGGCAGAGGCCATGCATTAACATCTGCAATACCATACTGCATTTTATGTTTGAACACAAATAGAAACTGCTGGTGCAGGAATGTGAAGATTTGCTCTACTATAGGCTGATCAATGCACATCTTATGCAGGTGATAACACAAGGAGCAGACAGAAGAACCTTTAACCACTTTGCATCCAGGCCAATTCTGACATTTCTCTCCTACATGTAAAATTCATAATTTTTTTGCTCAAAAATTACATAAAACCCCCAAACATTATGTATGTTTTTTTTAGCAAAGACGCTAGAGAATATAATGACGCTCGTTGCAACTTTTTATCTCGCACGGTATTTGCGCAGCAATTTTTCGAACACGTTTTTTTCCGAAAAAAAAACATTTCATGCTTAAAAAAAAAACAAAACAGTAAAGTTAGCCCAATTTTTTTTGCATAATGTGAAAGATGAAGATACGCCGAGTAAATAGATACCCAACATGTCACGCTTCAAAATTGCACGCGCTCGGGGAATGGCGCCAAACTTTGGTATTTGAAAATCCCCATAGGCAATGCTTTAACATTTTTTATTGGTTACATGTTTTGAGTTACAGAGGTCTAGGGCTAGAATTATTGCTCTCGCTCTAACGTTCGCGGCGATACCTCACATGTGTGGTTTGAACACCGTTTTCATTTGTCGGCGGGGCTTACGTATGCGTTCACTTCTGCATACGAGCTCACGGGAACCGGGGGCGCTTTAAATTTTTTTTTTTTTTTTTATTATTGTTAATTTGACTTTTATTTTTTGAGCTTGACAGTTTAAAAAAAAAAAAAAAAATGATTACTTTTATTCCAATTACAAGGAATGTAAACATCCCTTGTAATAGGAATATTACATGATCGGACCTATTACCAGTGAGATATGGGGTCAATAAGACCCCACATCTCACCTCTAGGCTGGGAAGCCTAAAATTAAAAAAAAAAAAAATTACAAAGGGTGGTTGTGGTTTGGGGAGGTAAAACGGTCAGTATATGTGTCTTTGATATCTGCATTAAAGTGGCATGGGGGTCCGCCCCAAAATCCATACCAGGCCCTTCAGGTCTGGTATGGATTTTAAGGGGAACCCAGCACCAAAATAAAAAAAAAATGTTTTGGGGGTCCCCCCAAAATCCATACCAGGCCCTTATCTGATCATGCAACCTGGCAGGCCACAGGAAAAGGGGGGCTAGAGTGGGGGCGCCCCCTCAGTCCTGAACCATACCAGGCTGCTTGCCCTCAACATGGGGAGGGTGATTTGGGGTCCCCCGCAAAGCACCTCATCCCCATGTTGATGGGGATAAGGGCCTCACCAGGCAAGGGTTGTGGGGGTCTGCACACGGGGGGCTTATCAGAATCTTGAAGATCCCTTTAACAAGGGGGCCCCCAGATTCTGCCCCCCCCCTATGTGAATGGGCATCAGGTACATTGTACTCCTACCCATTCACCAAAAAAGTGTTAAAAAAGTAAAAACGACAGGAGACAGTTTTTGGCAATTCCTTTATTAAAAAAAAAAGTGTCCTGCAATGTCCATCCATCTTAGATCACGGCGCCGACAGACCCGAAAAATAGAAAAAAAAGCTCCATCTTTTCGCTGTGACAGCTGTAATATAGGCTAGGTTGGGATTACCCAGTGACAAAACTGGGTGACCCTGCCTCCTTCTGACATCATGTGATATCAGAGGGAGTGGGGTCACCTGTTTACATCACCGGGTGGCCCCGCCCTGGCCTATATAACAGCTGTCAAAGCGAAAAGACAGCAGTCGGCGGGGGAAGCCTCCATGGAGGCAGAGTTTTTTTCATATTTTTATTTTGGGACTATCGGACGCCGGGATTGATGATGGATTTACATCACGGGACACTTTTTTTTAAATAAAGGAATTGTCAAAAATTGTTTCCTGTCGTTTTTACTTTTTGACACTTTTTTTGTGAATCGCTATGTAACCGATACCCATTCACATTGGGGGGGACCCCATGCCATTTTTTAAAACAATGTTGGTGTGGAGTTCCCCTTAATATCCATAAGTCCAAAGGGCCTGGTATGGACTGGAGGAGGGGGGACCCACGGCGTTTTTTTTTTCAATGATTTTTATCTATATTGCCGGGGTCTGGCATTACATTACAGCCGCAAGCAATTTTAAATTAAATTTTTTCCTTTAGAATTTTAATTTTTCTGCGGTACCCTTATAAACATGGGGAAGATGCCCTACTATGCAGGCAGACTAAGGGGACCCCCCCCCCCCCCATGGCACAATATTTAAAGGAATATTTAATTTTTATTGTTTCACTTTAAGCATTATTAAAGTCACTGCTCCTGAAAAAAGCACAGTTTTAAAAACTTTTTTTGATACATGTCCCTTGGGGCAGTACCCGGGTCCCCATACACTTTTTATGGCAATAACTTGCATATAAGCCTTTAAAATTTGTCCCATAGACTTTAATGGTGTTCGCATGTTCGCACAAATTTTTTGTTTGTTCACATGTTCTGATGCGATCTAAACTGGGGAGTGTTCGGCTTATCCCTAGTTGTAAACTAGATATGCTCAATGTCCGTTAGAAATCTGAAGGCTTAGGTGGCTCAAGGCTTAAACTGCATATTAATGCAGTTTATTTCAGACTGTCCTCAGCCTCCCTCAACTTTGAAATTTCTCAGAATAGCTTGCAGACCTATATAAAACTGTTTCAAAAACAACATAAAAGGTAAGAAATTATTAAATATTTATTTAATTTTTTGTTCTCAAATAAAGTTTTTAAGAAAAACCGTACAGTTTACATTGAAAAACCAGCAACAATCCTTACAGTCAATACAGAAATACATCACCCATCGTCAATGAGTCCCGGCATATATGGTTCATTTAGTACAATCCGTGTACACATTATTCAGTATTCAGTAGGATTGGGTAGAAGTTACCGTTAACCCCAAGCTTCTCCCTGCCACATCACCACTAATGAGGTCCGCCTCCTATACACAGTGTGGCTCGGATAAAATATTTATTAATGGCACTCCAAACACTGTGTGATTTTGGCGTGTTTATTGGGCTACCCTATGCACAACCCAAAAATAATGCGAGTGGGAACCAATGTTCCCGCTACGTGAAGTATGAATGGAGCCTAACACATTTAATCTTAAATGAGATTTCAGTAACTGGACTTAGATATGCTTAATAACTTTCATAAACAAGTAATGATATAAAGAAAAGAAACACACTCACATAGCCACATCTGTAAATTGAGGGAATACAAAAAAGGGAAGGAGTACTAAACAAGTAAACCTAGGTGAGACTTTAGAGGCATAGGAAACAACAAAGAAGTCTGAAAAATAACAATGTTTATTGAAAAGTACATAGCATGAATAGAACATTCAAAAAGAGTTAAAAATCATGTATACTAATACATAATGTACAGTGAGCAGTGTTAGTGATCTTACTTTAAAAAAGTAATTAGTTAAGTTACAAATTACTTCTCCCAAAAAGTAATTGCGTTAGTAACTCAGTTACTACATTGGAAAAGTAATTAGTTACGCAGCAAAGTAACTGACTGTCTAGTATTACTGTAAGCAAGGGGCGCATTTATTATTATTTTTATATATCGTGTAACCAAGGGGCTGCTCTATTATTACTCTAACCAAGGGGCAGATCTGTTATAGCGTGTAAGCAAGGGGCGGGTCTATTATTATTATATCGTGTAAGGGGCGGGTGGCTACAGAAGAGGGCGAATGTTAAATTAATGGGCAGAGCTTGATATATAACAATAATAATAAATGCGCCCCTTGGTGGCAGTAATATTAGACCCGCCCCTTAGTTTCACAATAGACGCCCCTTGCAGAGTAGCAGGAGCATCGGGAGCGTGCGGCATCGCCTCGTACAATTACATGTTAACTGCGCCTGCGCGGTGTAGCATTCACTCAGAGCTGTTTAGGTTTGCCAAATTTCGTAAGCTCTGTAGTCCTTCGCACTGCGCAAGCGATGCTCCTGCGCAGTACAGGGGGTCCTTATCCGGCGGGGAAACTATTTTGGCAGGATGCTGGAATTACACTACTGCCATCTAGTGGCAGTAGATGTAATTGGGGTAACGCCGCCCAAGTAATGGGAACTGGGTTACCATGAGGGGAAAAGTAATCAGTTAGATTACTCGCTACCCTCTAAAGTAACTGCGTTAAGTAACTCTGTTTATTTTAACTCAGTTACTTACATCACTGACAGTGAGCCCTTGTGTATCAACGTGTTTCGCCGTTAGGCTTCTTCAGGACACAATCAAGGTTCTAAAGATAGAAAATAAAGAGAACGAATCTCACTGTCTGAAAATAGAACATATAGATTTTAAAATCAAAATGAAGGTAAAACATATACATTTAAAAAAGATGTTAGTCTGTTCAATAAGAAAAAGCCATGGCATTCATGGACACATACAACATAGGACCAAAAAAAAGGCGAATATTTAGGTCAATCAACAATACCTTGCAGGAAAGTTCGTCTTGAATATGAGTATCCAGATAATTGCTCAAAAGTACCATCCCAATGGAGACTGGTTCATCAAGATCTATAAAGAGGCAGGTAAAGCCAGCCCAATCTGACAAACAGTATAAAATAATAAAAACCTAAGTGCAGTCAAATAAAAAACAGAAACATCGGCACAAGGGGCATTTCTCAGTCAGAAGGATGTGTCCTTTGTACTGATTTTTCTTCTATTAGGTAAAATCCACCTCTGTCTATGCCCCCCTCCCACTGCTGTAAACTTCCAGTGCAGCGGGGGTTAATACAACTAAAAGGCTTTCACAGCCTTTCACAAGAGAGCTTGACTAGACCTACCCCTTCTGCCCAGATACTCCATTAATATAAGCCCTACTACAGCTTCTACCAATAAAACAGGATCTATGAATGGAGGGGGCAGAGCTTTCAATCATTCACCTGTCCTCCATTCATAGATCAAATTAGGATTATAAAAGCTATAGTACTTAGTATTACAATGCATCCAAATGCATGTTACTTGGCATCCGATTGTGCATCAGGGCTGGATCTAGCCTGTCTGATGTGGGGGTGCAATAAAAAAATGTCAGGGGGGTCAGCAGGGCAATGTCCAGAGGGTCAACAGGGCAGAGGATATGGTTAGCAGTCCTACAACTGACAAACAGGGACAGAGAGTTTCTGTTTCCCCCTGCAACACAAAAAAAAAAAACAGTCAGGTAGGTTAACTGCCTTCTGACCAAAATGTCTATAAGGGGTCGTATTTTGCAATGAGCTTTTTAGAAACAAATTTGCCACGACAGCTCAAGTACCTATTTTTGGCACTGAGCCATGTGTGTTTAGCACCACACAATTTTGAGTGTTTTTTGCCAAGTTTTGTCAAGCTGAAGGTTTTTTTAATTGTTTGCGCATTTTGTCCTGCAGAAAAATTGCAACAAAATGCGCAACTGCTACCTGCATTAGGGGTGCCACGCACAATGTGCACTTTAGCATGTTTTTTTTTTTGCACAATTCTGGAACTGCGGGCAGAAACGCAAGTGTTTTTGGAACAAATAGAAAGAACTCACTAGCATCATGTAATAACAAAAACCCAACACAAGATGTCCCTGTTGTCCCTGTTGGATAAGACACTCTGTTATTCATTCCAAGGGATGAACTTCCTGGTGGTGTATTCTAATCAGACACTGGTGGAGGAGATCAGTCTATTATGATTACCCTATAACAGTGATGGCGAACCTTGGCACTCCAGATGTTTTGGAACTACATTTCCCACGATTCTCAACTATACTGCAGAGTGCATGAGCATCATGGGAAATGTAGTTCCAAAACATCTGGGGTGCCAATCACTGCCCTATATAATGGACTGGAACGCAAGGGAACTTCCTGCTTTCGATAATGTTGCACTTTGATGACGAAAGTCCAGATACGTCATGCCCGGCACGGACGTTGGAACATACGCTGGTCTGCAGACAGCGCTATTCAATAGATACCGATAGCTGCATGGGGACGTTTCTTACGTGTCTTTTACCTAAGATGTTTACAACTTTTAAAGGAGCTTTTTATTATACAATTCCTAAGCCGAATAAAGGTTTTTAAAGGATCTTTTGCTATGAGGAGACCTTTGTTTGTATATTCAATGCCTGCACACCCTGGATTCTGTGCGCCGCCATAGGAGGCCAACCCACACAGTGGAAGTGTCTGGCGATAATCGCAGCGAGATAGGTCCCCCTTAAGAGACCTAAAGCACAGTTGACTCTTTCTTGCCATACGGCAGAGGAGTCCAACCCATCTGGTGAGTGCGGAACCACACAGTGCAATTACAATCACTTTTGGAGCACCAAGCACTTTGTTTTTCTGTATTTGCACATATTATCACGAGTCACTTTATTACTATTATTGAAATCAAATCACTATTATTAGTTATTTATGTAACATTACAGTTATTAATTTACAGTTTGCCACTTGGTTACAAATGCTACTTTTGACATCCACCAGTGTATTTATTTATTGATTAAGCATATAGCTTTCATTAGCAGTGAGGTGGGGCAAGCACTGTCTAGTTCAAATCAACCACCAAATTTAGTTCCCCTTTGCAAGGGAACAGTATAAACAGCAGCGGCCAGACACAATCACACCCTATCACCAAGGTGCGAGTGTCACAGAATATACAATTATTCTATGTGTCTTTTTATGTAGCATTGGTCTGTAAATTTATTAAGTATGCGTTTCCAAAAATGCGTGAAGGATGTGCTAAAATACGCATTGCGTTGCAGTGCCATTAGTCCTTAATGCCACCTCAGACATCGGTAGTAGTCATGAGTGTTGCGCTTTACAAAAAGCGTGAAAAGAGCGCAAATGTGTGCAGCACCAAACACATTTGGCTCAATGCCTAAAATTGGTAGTTGAGCTTCTTTGGCACATTTGTCACCCAACAGGCAACCCATTTAAATTAATGGGCTATTGTGTGAAAATGGCACCAAACACATGCTAAAATGTGTGATGCAAAATGCAACATGCCGCTTCGCTCAAAAGTGAACATAGCCTAATGCCGGAATTCTCATCTGAAAAAACTCTGACGGTTTTTCCGACAGAATTCAGACGGAATTCCGCTCAAGCAGTGTTGCCTACACACGATCACACCAAATTCCGACGGTCAATAACACAGCGGCATAAAACACGTTCGACAGCACTATAAAAGGGAAGTTTAATGCTTCCGAGCATGCGTCGAATTGTTTCCGAGCATGCGTCGGAATTTTGTGCGTCGGAATTGCATACACACGATCGGAAAATCCGATAGAAAGGTTTTCCGTCGGAAAAATTGAGAACAGGTTTCAAATTCAAAGTCCGTCGGAAATTCCGACAGAAAAAGACCGTTGGGCATACACGCGGACGGAAAATCCGATGAAAAGCTCCCATCGGACTGTTTCCATCGGAAATTCCGACCGTGTGTACGCCGCATAAGTGGACCTTATGCTCTTATTTGTATTTTACTTCATGATATGTCATTTTGACAAACCATAGTCTAACACCCTAAATAAATATAATATATAACTTGCACGTATGTAATCTTTTTTTTTTTTTTGTGTGACGATCAAATGATGGGATGATTATCTACTTGGGGATTTGAACAAGTGCAATTAGGACATATTCCAGTTGTTATACGTTAAGTAGGAATTGAGCGTCCGCTTTCTTAGTGCCCAGGGCGAGAGGAAATCCGAATAGCTTTTACGTGTTATTTATAGGCGTGATGGACAGCCTTGCTTCATACAGGGACTGCGTTGTATTTTATAGTGTTCCTGCTCACATCTTGCCTCTGATAAAATTTGAAGGCCCTCTAGAGGCAATAACATGGCAGGATTATAAAATAAAAGACAAACATTACAAGTACAATGATATTGCTCATCTGGATTCCTGAGGGGAAATTGTTTTGTGCCTCCGTATCTAATATTGCTCTAATATTAAAGAAAAACTTGTATTATTGGAAAGCATTCTGTCATCTTTTTATTTTATTTGTTATAGATACTGTATATGTGAAAACGATCAGACTTGTGCAGATAACAATACGGATAATGTTATCAACATGTTCAAAGTTAATTTAAAAAATATTCTTTTTAAAGTTTAGTGTCATAGGTTAACATATTTGCATAGATCCGCAATATGTAATATATTCAAGAAAGATATTGTATTATAGGAGGGCTATACCAAAAATAATACAAAAGTGGGCATAACTTTTTAAGTAAAATGTCATAAATAGTGTAGCGCTACACTATTTATGACATTTTTGTTTTATTGCGGAAGTGGGTAGAGATCATTTCTTGAGTGCCAGCAGCAATACGTTTTGGCTGCACTGATTATTTCTTTAGTTTTTTTTAATAACTTTTTTATTATGTTACATTGGTTGTTCAGATTTTACAGGTTGTAGGGTAAATTTTCCTCTATAAAAACCCTTCTTCTTGTTTTCATTGCAGGTAAATAATAGATTCCAAGCAGAATCCATGAATTCAGCTCCTTTAAAAAAACATTTATGCAAGCTATGGGGGAGATTTACTAAAGCTGTGCATAGTAACCAGTCAGCTTCTGTTTTTTTTTATCAAACTTAAAGAGAAGTACAGCCAAACCTCATTTGGCTATACTTCTATGGATTACAGGAGTGTAGTTCGTTCTGCACTCCTGTGACCCATTTTCAGCAGACAGCAGGCTTAAGCCCGCTGTCGGCTGATGTCACAGAGCCGATCCAGGCTCAGGAAGGATCACAACCATATAATTGGGATCCGTCTACATGCCTGGACCGGCACCAGCGAGACACTGAGAGCCTAAGCAGTCCGCTCCCACTGCCTCCACAGCCCAGCGCTCCAGTAAGCGCTCCAGTAAGCGCTGGAGGGGCAGAGCAGGGAGTCGGTGACTGACAGTCACCGGCTCTCCACTCACGGAGCTGTGAGACCCGAGCGATCGGCGGTGTTTGATCACTTGGTTCTCAGTGATAGAGCCGGCGAGGGGCCGATGCTGCATCCACCTAGGTAAATATGGTTCCAACAAAAAAAGTAATATTTCTCTTTTAATTGAACAACCTGAAGTTAGAAGCTGATTGGCTACCATCCACAGCTGCACCAGATTCAGAATGCTCCCATATTAGTAAGTTTCCCCTTATGAATAAAGCCCAGTAAGGTGCATGACACCTTCTGGGCTTAGCTCTCTTATTTATATCTGGTAGCTTTATAGTACTCCCATAAGACAGCTATCGCTTTAGCTCCAGAAGAAAAAAGTATTGATCCTTCTGAGCTATGCATCTTAAATAGGAGAGTTACTGCAGCTGCTATTCCAGCCCCTCCCCTCTTTCTGCTGATTTACAGAAGCCTTTGCATTGTGTGAATGTCTTGGAATTATGTGGCTTCTCTGAATTAGCAACGGAGGGGATGGGTGGGCATAGCTGTTCTGTGTGCCTTTCTCCTCTCTCACAACCCAGAGTGCCTCAAGTATGATTCCTGACAGAGCAGTAAACCCGCTCATTCACAGAAGGCTTTGTATTACATTTGCACATTCATAAAAAACAAAGGCTTCTCTGAATGGGAAGCAGAAGGGAGGGGTGGTCATAGCTGCTCTGTGTGCTTTTCTCCTCTCTCACAACCCGGAGTGTCACAAGTGTAATACCTGGCAGAGCAATAAACCTGTCAGATATAAATAATAGAGATAAGCCCAGGAACCTTCCCATAGATGGATCAAATCTCGACCAGTCCCTGCTAAACCACCCAAGATTCAATCCATCTATGGCTCAACTCATAGTGTGCCTTAACTGTTTACAAAGTGCCTGAATTCCAGGAATTCATATATAACAAAAGAGGGGCATAGGCTGTCTAACATCCCCAGAAGGCTACAGAATGTTTATGGATGTGGTTTGTCTTCAGTGCAGGTTTTCCATTTAAACTTCTTCATCCACCTATACACATTGCTCTTGACAATGTGTCATCGCCATAAACATTCTGTAGCCTTCTGAGGTGTCAGACAGCCTAAACCCTCCTTCATCAAAAACTCAAAGACAAACCTTCGCTTCTGCTTGGAATGCATTATTTACTTGCAATGAAAAGCAAGACGAAGAGTTATTATAGAGGAAGAGTTACTCTACCAACATGTGAAATTTTAATCATCTATGTAAGTTTTTAAACAAGTTATGCTCACTTTTGCATTAATTTTGGTACAGTCTTTGTACATTTCTGCAATAAATGTAATTTCTGGCTCTCTATGGACACAATTTGGCATACAAATTCAACCTGGTAAAGATGGTTAAAGTCAGTCATCTTCTTTTTATCCCAGATATCTAGAAACACATAGTATAAAGGGGTCAACATTTTATGTCTGACACCCAAGAGTGGTAATACAATGTTGTATTTTTTTTTTTAAATACAGTGTGATCATGCAGAATGACATGCAACAGCCACAAGAATTACAAGAAAAATATACTGTACAAATGTCAAGAGAAGGCTATATAGAGTTGTTCTCACTTGATCCTCTACAAGCAAGTGTTAAAAATTGAATAACACCTACCGTATTTATCGGAGTATAACACACACTTAAAATCAGGGGAAAATCGTGGGTGCGTGTTATACGCCGATAGAAAGCCAAGATACAGAAAGCCGAGAGTACGTGGGCTATTCTCGGCTCCTCTCGCAGTCCCCCCCACCTCCACTGATTGCGAGAGGAGCCGAGACTAGCCGAAGTACTCTCGGCTTTCTGTATGTCAGCGGCACTCGCTCCTCTAGCAATCAGTGGAGGTGGGCGGGACTGCGAGAGGAGCCGAGAATAGCCGAAGTACACTCGGCTTTCTGTATGCGAGAGGAGCGAGAGGAGCCGAGAATAGCCGAGAATAGCCGAAGTACACTCGGCTTTCTGTATGCGAGAGGAGCGAGCGCCGCTGACAATCAGTGGAGGTGGGCGGGACTGCGAGAGGATCCGAGAATAGCCAAAGTACTCTCGGCTTTCTGTATCTCGGCTCTGCTTGCTCCTCTCCGCTCACAGTCAGCGAAAATCTGCGCCAAATTTAAATCAGAGAAATGCTGAAGAGACTGGCAAGGCTGCAAAGGCCCTGGGCAAGGCTGCAAAGGTACTGGGCAAGGCTGCAAAGGTACTGGGCAAGGCTGCAGATGGACACTGGGCTAGGCTGCAATGATGGACAAGGCTGCAGATGGACACTGATAAAGCTGCATTGATGGGCACTTAAATGTAAGTTTTTTTCCTTAAACTTCCCTCCTAAAAGTTTTTTTCCTTAAAATTCCCTCCTAAACTTGGGGTGCGTGTTATACGCCGATAAATAACTTTATATTTGTTACATGTCCCCATTCACATAGCACCGCCAGCCATCATTATACGTAGGCAGTTTGAAGAGGAATATCGTTGTTATGGCAGCAGGTAGCTGCCATAACCCCGGTATCCTCTTCTTTACCGTTTCTAGATAAAAGTGGTCTCTGCTGCGGATTCGCAGCGAGGTCACTTTTATCCGCCGCTTACCAGAGCCGTCAGTAGCGGCAGAAATTAGCGCGTCCACACTCCTCTGAGTGTCCACATTCCTCTTAAAGGGGAATTTTTCCAAATTACATTTTTTTTTATTGCATTTTAGTGTAAATATGAGATCTTTTTCACCCCAGATCTCAAATTTAAGAGGTCCGGTCATGCTTTTTTCCATTACAAGGGATGTTTTTTGTGTACCCCAATTTTTTTTTAAAAGGACAGTGTCAAAATAAAAAATTAAAAGTAAAATAAATAAGAAAAAAAAAAATGAAAGCACCCGTCCAGCCGAGCTCGCTGGCAGAAGCATACGCATACTTAAGTCGTGGCCGCATATGAAAATGGTGTTCAAACCACACATGTATCGCCACAATCGTTAGAGCAAGAGCAATAAGTCTAGCTCCAGACCCGCGCTGTAACTCAAAATTGATAACCTGTAGAAAATAATTTTAAACGTTGCCTAGGGAGATTTTTAATGGTAAAATGTTGTCGCCATTCCACGAGTGGGCGCAATTTTGAAGCGTGACATGTTGGGTATCAATTTAATCGGCATAACGTTATCTTTCACAATATAAAAACAATTGGGCTAACTTTACTGTTGTCTTATTTTTTAATACAAAAAAAAAATTTTTTCCCCAAAAACGTGCGATTGTAAGACCGCTGCGCAAATAAGGTGTGACAGAAAGTATTGTAACGATTGCAATTTTATTCTCTAGGGTGTCTGAAAAAATATATATAATGTTTTGGGGTTCTAAGTAATTTTCTAGCAAAAAAATGAATTTTAACTTGTAAACACTGAGTCTAAAAAATAGGCCCGGTCCTTAAGTAGTTAAAATGTCATCTTGCTTTTTCTAGATGCTCTACTCTGGAAACTTCAACAAGGAAAAATCCTGCTTAGTTCTCTTTGTTTTTGAGGGGTTGGGCAGCTGTGTTTGCCATAATTAACCCTGTCTGTACTGTGTAGTCATCACCTACATTATTAACTGTAACTAGATTTGAACACTGTTTGTCCTAGCAAATGGTTAAAGGTGTAGAGGCTGGGCTTTTTGTATTGTATGTTAATGAGGACAGACTTAGGACAGGCTCACTTTAACATTATTCAAAAAACCTTGCAGTCAGCCATGATACCCTCTTTTGACAAACATTTAAAAGGCAAGAAATATTTAAATGTGCAAATGTGACCACATAACAAACATATAGTGGGGTTTTCTCAAATTTGACTGAAAAAGTGGAAATACACTTTAAACCTCTTGGCAATGCAGTGCTAAGATTGCAAAATGGTGCTTCCAGCCAAAGCCATTTTTTTACTGTAATGGTTAAACTCAGATCAGTGCTAGATATGTTTTAATGAATGGGTTCAACTTGCTGCAGTATCTTGACTTTACTCATCTCCACCAGTTTCAAAGATGAACTCCATAAAACGTGAAAATGTTCTTTTGCAGTGGGGCTTCCCCCAGACCACAAGGGTTAGGCCTAGGGGGGGCATAAAAAGGAGATTTGCTCACCTGATTCTCCTGTCTCTACAGCATCTTCTCCCCCATGCTTGAGCAGTCTAATGTCCTTGCTTCATTACGATTTGGGTCCATAGCGCTACACTGGACTTGAGGACACTGTGAGGCAGGCCATTGTTATTAACCTCTTGTCGAGCACCTAACCCATATATGTGGTAGTAAGGAAAATAGGCTTTAAAGTGGTAATGAACTCAAAACCAAAAATGTAATGCACTATATTGCAGCTTACCAATCATTAGATGTGCAGGCTGCATCAGTTTTCATTTCTTTGGCTGTTTCCTTCTGGTTTCACCTGTATTAGCGAGACACCACTCTGGAGGAATGAACAGAGGAGGCAAAGCAGACAGCATCATTATCAGCCTGGGGGAGGGCAGGGACATGTTAAATATATTAGGAAATTTAGAACCGCTTACAAATGAAAGCCAAACTCCAATTCACGCTCTATAATCAGTTACAATAGATATTTTTTTTCTTTTGGGATAAAGGTTTTGCATGAATAAATAAAAGCTGATCATTTAAATCACCCCTGCCAGTGGTAAGTTGTTTGCCTCATTCATGTAAACCGATACATCCTGCTGGAGAGCTTGAGCTTGTGAAACACAACAGACTTGCTGGCTGGATTACCAGATGAAACATTTTTTTTAGGAAAGCTTACAAATAGAAGCTAATGCAAGTCATTACAACTAAGAATCAGTAAGCTGTAGTATAATAATTGCTTTTGGATTTAATACTGCTTTAATGCCCATCTGCTGCACATGTGTGCCCATGGTAGCCTTGCAGTTGTGTCCTAACAGTGTGCTCACTGCACCCTCCCAGCACACTGACTGAGCGGCCACCAACAGTTCCCAGTCTCGGATTCTGATCAGATGCCAGTGGAACAGGATCCATTCACAAGATAGAAAAACCGCACTGCCCCCAGCATTAAAGCCCACCTAAAGGGCCGCCAGGAGGGGCCCCAGCTTAGCAGTGTTAAGGGGTTAATGAAGAATGGTGCGCAGTTCTCTGACTTTAAAGCCTGGCAGCAAACATGCAAAGCAATATAAAGTTCTACTTAAAGATTAAACACTTGCTTAAATCGAGCAGATTTAAACCTATGAAACTTTTATTTCTTCTCGCTACAGTGAGGAAAATCTTCAGTGCAGATCCACAAGGAAAATAAAGCTGTCATTTCAGAAATGAAAGCACTCCAGAGCTGGAACAAAGGAAACAGAAGCACAATAGACCAAAACGCTATTCATGAATTACTATAGTATACATTTTGACAGCTGGAACTAAATATAATCCAAAAAAATATATATTTTGACTAGGGAATTGTGCGCTGCTGGTTGAAAAGAAATATCATTGCATTGAACGGTAATCTGAAGCATCTCTGTATGATGTTCAGTGCAGTGTATACAAAGTGATCTGTGATGTCATCTACATTGTGTCATCAAACACACACATTATAGTGAGCGCTGATGAAATGGACCTTGATGCTGAAGTCTAGAGCTGGTAGTTTTTAACAGTTCCTGGCCTTGAAAGCCAGAAGAAGAAAACAAGCAAGTACACTCTATAAAGGCAAATACAAGCACATATGCCCTATGCTAACACAACATCCTAACTTTTAAGCTTTAACCCTTCCTACTTGAATACTTAGTGTATTTACAAATAGTGTTGGGCGAACAGTTCGCTCGTTCGGTTGTTCTCTGAACGCAGAGTCAATATGTTGTTAAGAAGCAGGACTGGCAGCAGCAAAAAATTCCAGCAAAAAGAAAAAAAATGGTGTGGGGTCCCCCTAAATCGGTACCAGACCCTTATCCGAGCAAGCAGCCTAGCAGGCCAGGAAAGGGGGGCCTCGCTCCTGAACCATATCAGGCCACATGCCCCCAACATGGGGGGGTGCTCTGCCCCCCACCTCAAAGCACCTTGTCCCATTGTTGATGGGGAGACAAGGGCCTCTTCCCGACAACCCTGGGCGGTAATTGTGGAGGTCTGCAGTCATGGCACTTATCGGCCCCCAGATCCCGGTCCCCCCCCCCTATGTGAATGAGAAGGGGGTATATTGTACCTCCTACTTATTCACCCAAAAAACTGTCAAAAATAAAGTTTTTGACAAGTCCTTAAAAGACAAGACAAATAAAAAAAATAATACCCCCGATCTAGACCCATCATTAATCACGATGCCCATAGCACCGCTAGACCCTGAAAAAATAATCTCTGCCTGTGACAAAGGCTGACCGCTGAATGCCTCCTCTGCCAGGTGACAGTTCTTAAATAGGTAAGGGCTGGGGTCATCTGGTGATGTCACCTGCTGACCCAGCCCCCTTGTGACGTCACCAACCAGTGCATGCTGGGTCAGTAAAGTCACAAGGGTGTGGCCCACCAGGTGATGTTACCAGGTGGCCTCCGTCTCTTACCTATTTAGGAACTGTCACCCAGCGGATGAGGCATTCAGCGGTCAGCCGTCAACGAGTGAGGAGCATTTTTTTGTTTGCTTTTTTGTTCCGGTGGTGCGGGTGGTGTCGTGCTTGACGATGGATCTACATCTGGGACATTGTTATTTTTTTTTTAAATAAAGGACTTGTCAAAAATGTGTCTAGTGTTTTTATTTTTGACAGTTTTTTGGGTGAATGAGTAGAGCTACAATGTACCCCATACTCATTTAAATAGAGGGGTCGGGATCTGGAGGCCCATTTTTTAAAGGGGGCTTCCAGAATCCGATAAGCACCCTGCATTTAGACCCCCACAGCCACTGCCCAGGGTTGTTGGGAATAGGCCCTTGTCCCTATGAACATGGGTACAAGGTGCTTTGGATTGGGGGGAGCAGAGCCCCCCCGCCCAAAAGCACCCCCACCCATGTTGAGGGCATGTGGCCTGGTATGGTTCAGGAGGGTGGGCTGCTCGCTCATCATCCCCCATTCCTGGCCTGGGGGGACCCCACACAGTTTTTTTTTAATTTTGGAATGGGGTTCCCCTTAAGACCCATACCAAACATGAAGGGCCTGGTTTGGACTGTGGGGGCCCACACAGTTTTTTTTTTTATATTGATGGCCAGCAATTGCAACCATGAGTCAATTTAAATGTGATTTGACTCATTTTTGCTGCAGCAGGTTCTATACATGCTACAGATGCGTTACTTTGCATGCAGACAAAGGGGATCCCCCAGACACTATATTTAGGGGCATTTTAATTATTTTTGTTTCATTTTAAGCATCATTAAAATCACTGCTCCTGTAAAAATTTTATTTTTTAAAAGTTTTTTTTTATTTTTTTGCATTGATACATGTCCCCAGTACCCGGGTCCCCTTTTAATGGCCAATAACTTGCATATAAGCCTTCAAGATGGGGAGTTTTGATTTTTCATGTTTGGGTCCCATAGACTTCAATGTGGTTTGATGCTTGGGTCAGAACTTTTGCTATGTTTGGGACTGGTCAAAATAATTTAATGGAGGGGGATTATGGTGTGGGGTTGTTTTTCAGGGGTTGGGCTTTTCCCCTTAGTTCCAGTAAAGGGAACTCTTAAGGCATCAGCATACCAAGACATTTTGGATAATTTCATGCTCCCAACTTTATGGGAACAGTTTGGGGATGGCTCCTTCCTGTGCCAACATGACTGCACACCAGTGCACAAAGCAAGGTCCATAAAGACATGGATGAGCGAGTTTGGGGTGGAGGAACTTGACTGGCCTGCACAGAGTCCTGAACTCAACCCGATAGAACACCTTTGGATGAATTAGAGCAGATACTGCAGACCTTCTTGTGCAACATCAGTGCCTGACCTCACAAATGCACTTCTGGAAAAATGGTCAAACATTCCCATAGACACACTCCTAAATCTTGTGGACAGCCTTCCCAGATGAGTTGAAGCTGTTATAGTTGCAAATGGTGGGCCAACTCAATATTCTTTCCTACAGACTAAGACTGGGATGCCCTTCAAAGTTCATGTGTGTGTAAAGTCAGACGGCCCAATTCTTTGGCAATATAGTCTATATATATACTGTTTGTATGTATATATATATATATATATATATATATATATATATATATCACATATAAAACATTATTTTAAGCATGTAACAACCTAAAAAAAATAAAAATAACCCTTAACCTTCCAACTCTAACCTTAACACTTAACCTCACTGTTAAAAAGATCCCTTTAGAAATAAAGTGACCTTAGTGAACTTTTAGTGCACTTATGCCAAAGTCCTCCACACTCCCTAGAATCCCTGATTCTGTTAAAAAAAAAAAAATGTTTTTATTATTGTTGTGTTCTTATAATGCCCCGTACACACGTTCGTTGCGTATGACGGGACTACGTAGAGGCTAGTAGCCAATAGCTTTGGTCTTGTAATGTGATCTGAGCATGCGTGGCACTTTGTCCATCGGAATTCGGTACACACGATCGGAAAAAGTCTGATAGGACTTTGTTGTCGGAAAATTTGAGAGCAGGAGATAAAACTTTGTCCGTCGGAAAATCCGACAGAAAAAGTCCGATGGAGCCTACACACGGTCGGAATTTCCAAAAACATTGTCCGATAGGACATTTTCTGTCAGAAAATCCGACCGTGTGTATGGGGCATTAGACATGTTCTACCCTTCTCTTACTCGATCCAAAAGTAAAAAATAAATAAAAATTAGATTTGAGTAGCGTTTTAATGTAAGTGTGTGATATTAGAGATAAAGCTGTTAGTAATTATAATGTGCAGAAACACATACCTGTAGCAGTGTTACATTCTTTCTTATACATTTATTCTCTGCACATACACCTCTTGGGTAGTGAGGGAGCGTGCCTATTGGTTACAGTGACAGCCCACCACAGTGATGGACCTGTAGGAATGTGGGGATGAGAGACAGCAGGGAAGCTCCAATACTACGAAGGGCATTTGACCATCTCAGATGGGAATAAGAGCTGCTGCAGGCATGTGCAGGTGCCTCTAGGTGTCCCCAATTTACCCCTGCTAGCAGCTTTACTTTATTTTTTCACTTTAAGTACTCTTTATTACTCTTGAGTATCCATTTTTAACAATTTTTAGCTATTACCAGGAAGAGCCTTTTACGATATTTGATGTCATTATATATCTATTTTCTGCTATGTAGGCTTGTACCTCTAAAATTGTTTTACATAATTTTGATGCCTTCTAAAGAAAAGCCATTTAAAAATAAAATTCAGCTAGAAAAGAGTGAATGCAGTTCAAATAAATGAACGGAAAATGTACTGAACATGTAACCTTGCAAAAAGGAGGTTTAACAGCTGCAAACGTTTGGATGGCTTGTTAGAAGAGAGAATATTAATATTAGAAATCTGAAAATATGTCATATGGTAATGAAACCCGAATAACACTTAAAGAGATGAAATAATATCTTGAAATTATAGGGCACTTATCTTAACCACTGTGTTTAAAGGCTTCTCTAAGAATTTGTGCATAAGCAATATATCACAGTTACTTTGAAGCAGAAGGTTATAAAAGAAAAGTAAAAAAAAAAAAAAAGTCAGTGCGGATTCCTATCGTTGCTTTTGCATTACAAATTATTTTAAAGATGGCTGATGAAAGGACTGCAGTTGACATTACTTAGATTTTCAAACAGAATGTTATAAGCTGATATATAGAGACATGTTCTGCAAATCAGGCCCCACAGGACAGCGGGAAAAATGCCAAAGTGGAGCAAAAAAGTGGGTCAGCTCAGGAAAGCAGCTCCGCTTATTTCAATACGCTTACAGAGAAGACATTTTTTTTTACAAATGGGAGTATTCTGGGGGGATTAGCTGGGGATTACTAGCATTTTCCGCTGCAGTTTGCATAAAATAATGGATTCTATTGTAAATGCTACAAAGATACCTTGATGACAAATTATAATAACAGTGTAACATGTCTAAATCACTTTTAACAAAATTTGGTGGATTTTACATAATAATTACTCAGCAAAGACCCATTGTACAATAATGAAACTTTCCCCAACTAAAATTCAAAGTTCAAACCCTTGACATTCGCTTTTTCGCTGAGCAAATCCTACAAAAAAAATTAAAACCAGCTGAAAAGTTTTGTAGCCCAAGTGAAGATTATTTTTTTTTGCTCATTATCTCACTTCTTTACTCATATCTATACAATACAATACTGAAAAGAGTCTGGCTAGCCTAACATATGAATGTTACTTGAAAGTTGCATGGTAAGTGTGATGTCATATAGATTGATCATTTGTTGTATAGAGCAGGGATATGCACAGTGTTTCTGAATGGGGGATTCTTATTATTATTTTAAAGGGGGAACTACAGGGTGTTTTCATTGAGCATATATTTCAGATTTTTATTATTATTGATGTTACTTTTTTAACCACTTGACCGCCAGAAGGTTTTACCCCTTCATGACCAGGCCATTTTTTGTATTCAGCACTGTGCTAATTTAATTGGCAATTGCATGGTCATGCAAAGCTGTACCCAAATTACATTTTTAGCATATTTTTTCACACAAATAGAGCTTTCTTTTGGTGGTATTTGATCACCACTGTTTTTTTTTTTTGCTATATAAATGAAAAAAAGTTTATAATTTTTTTTTCAACTTTCTGTTATAAAACACACCCAATAAAATCGAATTTCTTCATTATTTAGGCAAAAATGTATGTCTTTGGTAAAAAAAATCCCAACAAGTTTATATTAATTGGTTAGTTTGAAAGTTATAGTGTCTACAAACTATGGTATATATACAGTGTATTTGACCAATCCTGATGTACCGATGACCTATCTCATTTCTTGAGGCTCTTAAAATGCCAGGACAGTACAAATACTGTACCCCCAAATAACAGGACTTTTTCGTCATACTTACCTGTAAAGTCCTTTTCTTTGAGTACATCATGGGACACAGAGGGGGTTGTTTACGAAAGGCAAATCCACTTTGCACTACAAGTGCAAACTACAAGTGCAAAGTGCACTTGTAATTGCACTGAAAGTGCACTTGGAAGTGCAGTTGCTGTAAATCTGAGGGGTAGATCTGAAATGAGGGGAAGCTCTGCTGATTTTATTATCCAATCATGTGCCAGCTAAAATGCATTTTTTTTATTTTCCTTTATGTCCCCCCTCGGATCTACAACGACTGCACTTCCAAGTGCACTTTCAGTGCAATTTCAAGTGCACTTTGCACTTGTAGTTTGCACTTGTAGTGCAAAGTGTATTTGCCTTTAGTAAATAACCAGCAGAGTTAGGCTAATATTCATTACCTACTGGGTTATACTTCATCTCCAGATGAATGGACACTAGTAGACCAAAGGTCTTTAGACCGGAAGTGATCCCCTTTATAACCCCTCCCATACAGGAAGTACTTCAGTTTTGTAGCAAGCACTGAATCCTCAAAAACGAGGGGCGGGATCTCTGTGTCCCATGATGTACTCAAAGAAAAGGTTTTTACAGGTGAGTATGACAAAAAAAATCCTATTTTCTTTTTCATACATCATGGGACACAGAGTTAGGCTAATATTCATTACCTACTGGGATGTCCCAGAGCAATAGCTTTGAGGGGAGGGAGACACCCTGCCAAACAAAAGCCATCAGACCATATACGGCAGCCTGCGGTACACTGCAGCCGAAAGCCGAATCCTTGGCTGCTCGAACATCCACTTGATAAAATGTTGTGTACTTATGCACTGAAGACCAGGTAGCAGCCTTACAAATCTGAGCCACAGATATCTGATGGCAAAAAAACCCAGGAGGTTCCTACACCCCTGGTAGAATGAGCTCTCACCTTAAAGGGAGGAGCTTTACATTTCAGACCTTAGGCCTAAATGACCAATTTACGGACCCAATTGGCAATGGAAGCCTTGGAAGCTGCCTGCCCCTTCTTGGGTCCTTTTGGTAAGACAAAAAACGAGTCTGATCCTCGGATCTCTGCAGATCTAGACAAATAAACCTTAACTGCCTGGACAATGTCCAAGGAATGAAGTCATCTCTCTTCCGCCGAACGAGGCAATCACGCCTGCGGGATGGAGGCAATCACGCCAGCAATTCTGTGCTCTAACCTGGCTAGGGCCAAGGACACTTCATCCTTGGTGATAAAGGGTAAAGCAGCAGCGTTGACTGTAGGCTCAATACCAGATAGGCACAGCGGCTCAGATTGCTCGGAAGCCTCTGGTCTTTCAGGGAATACAACACTAGGGATTACAACTAGATTCATCAGGAACTACTGATGACATAGGTGTGCCCTACCCTGTAGTGTTAGTCCTGCTCCTCTTTTTTGGAGACATTTTCTACCCACAAAAAGAGTGTACCTGGGTGTAGTATTAACATACCTCAGAAGGGAGATCCTTTAATAGGGCTCACCAAGCCCCTATGCAACAATCCTGCTAAGTACCTTTAGCCTGCCAAGCAACACCTGGTGACTCACGTGACCCGGGTAAGGCAAAATTAACTGCTGCAAATGCCTGATTCAAAGCCTACTCAGTGTCCCAAAGCTGCCTCTGGAAGCACTGCATGCTTGGCATTCATAGCTTAAATAAGCTGGCTGTGCGACGAATCGTTCAGTGAATGCGTGCGCACACACGTGCGCGGTTCCGGCAAACAGGCGTGAAAGTGAATATTCGTGCGCCCAGATAAAGGCTAACATATTAAACGTGACGTACTAATGTGCCACTAAACGGGTAAACAATATAAGTAGTAAAGTGCCCAGGGGCAACAGATAAATATAAAGCAGCTGACTTCTGAAGTGTTGCCAGCACCAAAGGTATATGTGATTTGTGGTGAAGCAGCACTAAATACCTCTACAAAAATACTAAATAAGGATTGATAATAATAAAGTGCTAATACTGTTCCCGGGTATCTCTAGACCAATCTTACAGTTTAAAGTGCTAATAATAAAATGCTAATATCAATCTCACTTCTCAATGTGCAAAAAATTATAGACGGCCACTCACATTGGCTTGTCTGGCTCCGCGCTTAGGATAATTCAAAAAGGTCTATACTAATATTAATACTATAAACCCAGTACAGCTGCTCCCTATGAAATCTAAATGATTTAATTGATAGTTTAATTAAATGAGGGGCGCTAGTACCAACATGAGATACTAAATTAATTAATAGGTTAATTAATTGTATATTCTGAACTGTATAGTAGAGACTAAGAGCTTATTGAAAAAAAGGTGTGCAGACACAATATAGATCTACCATGAACTAAGCTAATTAATAACTATTTAAAGTGACAATAGTGAACCACATTTGGTTACCCATACATTACAACCATTATAATGTGAATAATTAAAATTGAAAATAGGTTACAGTGTGTTTATACAAACAATAATAACACCAGACACCTAGCGTGACTCAGTGAGGTATAAATTAATTGTTACCCCAGAGATAATTAGCACACAAAATAGAGCTAAACGAGCTCTATTTAAATTATATAATATAAATATAACAAACCCTGTACCTTGTATCACAATGTGTACAACGAAAGTTAATGATCAAACACTTGTGCCCAATCTAATATATAAAAAGTGCAAACCAACAAAATTGGCAAATAATCCCAATATCTTGGGTACATCCAAAAAACGTGAAAAATATTATATAAATTAGACAGTGTTAATTGATATAACGCAAAGTTCATATAGTAGTCCTTGCTGTAAAACGCCACAATCACTCCTGTAGATATAGCTTGTGCACCATCACCAGACAAATTCTCGATCCACCCAATGTGAGAACCAGCAGTATTAAATGGCCTCTTACCAAATGGAGTTGATTACTTTGTTTAGAAGCAATCAAATGCGCTTTCACAGGATTGTGCCTGTACACTGAGTGACACACCCTCACTCAAGGGCTCTCTTCCCTCTATCAGACCAGCTCAGATGGAATGGATTGGAAACATATATGGGAATATAAAGAGAGGCGCACCTCATAGCGTAATAACGTTTTTATTTAAAAAAATAGCATAAAAAAAACACAGCAGCCAATTGCTCACTTACATTTTCCAGTGCCTACCCGGCACTGAGGCTGCTTGCGATATGTTAAAAGATTCGATGGAGCAGCGGATCCTTCCCTCGTGGCGTGCGTCTCTAGCGTGCGTTCCACTCACCAGACAACCAGAGCCAATATCACAGGAAGTCCAGCAATAGTGCATCCAAAGATAACAAAGTGATCAGGTACCGCCTACCGACGTACGTTTCGTGTTTGTCACGTCTTCAGGGTGGCGTACCTGATCACTGAATAACCTGATTAATATAGTGATCCTCATTAGTGGCCAACCAATGACGACTTAGTGTGTGCACAGCCTCAGTCCCGGTTAAGCTCACAACACGGTCACAGCTGCAAAAAATCTATACATAATTGATAAGTATTAACCCCCACAGTTGGAATATAAATTATCTATGTTTTAGATGTAACTTTGCCTCATTATTCCCTGACTCCAAACGGGGCTTTATTTTATATTTCTGGGTATTAATTAAATATGGGACTTCATTTGCATAATTTTTTAAATAAATAACTTTTCAACGTCTAATCCTGGGACTAATATAAACCCTTACAATAGGCACGGATTTTTTCTGTCTCATTTGATTAGTAAAGGGCGGAGGTGAACATGCCCATGTCTAACCACCAACTATAATTAAAAAACTATATGTTGGCTTATTTATTAGGACCTTATATTGTTTTTCTATGGAGTATAGAGTCTGCAATACTCATCAAATCCACAAGATGTCACTACTGTGTCACACCATCTATGGAACCACATCTTCCACCCAGCAAGATGGGATAGCTTCTAAATCACCCTCTCAATCAACTTTTGACTATTTTAATTACCTAGATGCAGATGTATATATCTATTTGGTCATTAAATCAACTTTTATATAAAACCATTCACTGCTCGCAAACTGGTTGTTACGGCATATTGCTTTTAAATTTATTGAATTTTATATTTTATATGAATTTTATATTATTCTCTATGGGATGTGGCGTCTGTATTACTCATACGGTCCACAAGATGTCACTACATATGGTATATTCACTCCAGACAGTTTATATACATCTCCTGCCTCCATTCTATGTATGGGTGTATTTTCTATTAATTACCTCTTTACCAAATGTCAATACATGGGATGTACTCCATATGGGGCAGTCTGAACAGATCTTCTAATCACCCACTCGGCAGACGGGCGATAACAAACCCTCCATCTCACAGCACAAAATCTGTCACAATTCTCCTCCCAGTTCCCCCCAACACCGTTGACAGTAGACAAAAACGACTTATTTTTCATCTAATTACAGTTATCCTCTCCTTAGTTAGCTATTCATTGGACAAGAAGCAATTCAGGTCTAAATCTATATTCATCCCTAAAGGTTGCATCGTGTCCAATGTGTATAACCACTTAGTCTCATTTTGAGATATTGCTTTTTTCATATCCGTTCCTCTCCAATGTCTTGATACTCTATCTATTCCATAGAACTTGCACATTGAAGGATCACTATTGTGATATCTCTCAAAGTGTCTGGGCACACTATGGTTGGGAAATTTTTTCTTAATATTGGTCAAATGTTCATTTATGCGTACTTTGAGCTGTCTCGTGGTACGCCCTACATATTGCATAGGACATGGGCATTGTAGTACGTAAGTGACATATTCAGAGTCACACGTTATAAGGGGTTTAATCTTATGAGTTCTTTTATTTGCACATGATTGGAAATGGGTTAGTTTTTTACTGGTGCCTGGTTGTCTCGTTATTTTACATGCTTTGCATCTGTTACAGTAATGAAACCCTGATCCATCCAAAAAAGTGGGCGGTTTCTTGGGGGGGTCTGGCACATTGGGGGCTATCTTGTTCCGGAGTCCAGGAGCTCTGGTGTAAATAAATTTTGGTACCTTTGGGATATTTAACTTTAGATCTTGATCTTGTCTGAGTATGGGCCAATGTTTTTTGATAATGGCTTCTACCTCTCTGTATTGTCTATTGTAGCCTGTTATAAAGGCTAGACCACCCACGTATTCTGGTTTAGCTTTAGTAGTGAGTAGGGAGCTCCTATCTAGATTGGATACTTGTGATAATGCTTTCTTGAGGGTATCCTCTTTGTATCCCTTCTCAATAAATCTTTCAGTTAACACCTGTGCTTGTTCCTGAAAGTCAATTTGTGTTGCACAGTTGCGTTTTATACGCATGTACTGGCCTTTTGGGACAGCACCTATCCACCTTGGGTGGTGGCAACTACTTGTAGGTACATACCCATTCCTGTCTGTTGCTTTAAAGTAGGTTTTTGTAATGAATTGCTCCTGCTTAATGGTGATAGTAAGGTCCAAAAAATTAACCTCCTGTCCCATGTGTTCGCTGGTGAACTTTAGACCATATAGATTGTTATTCATACTGGTTAGGTACTCATTAAATTCCTCCACGGGCCCTCTCCAGAAAACAATAATATCATCTATATATCTTTTATAGAACACCAGCGACTCATTCCGTTTGAAAAAAATTGTTTCAGCTTCCCACTTGTTTAAGACTATGTTGGCCACGCTTGGGGCATAGCGAGCCCCCATAGCTACACCCCCAACTTGGTTATAGTACTCACTGTTAGCCCAAAAGAAATTATTTTTCATTGTCATACTTAACCCTTTAACTAAATGGTTGATCTGTGCTTGTTTTAATTGTGAATCTTTAGTTAATGCCCATTTTATTGCCACTTCAGCATCCATATGTCTAATATTTGTATATAGTGATTCAATATCTACAGTAATCATAATGGTATTTGGTGTTGCTCTTAATTCTTGAAGAAGGACTATCAATTCACGGCTGTCCTTCAAATAGGAGGGACTACATGGGACTAGTGGTTTGAAAAAACAATCTAGGTATTCACCCATACGAGAAAACAAAGAATTTATACCACTTATGATTGGACGTCCTGGGGGTTGTTCTTTATTTTTATGTATTTTGGGTGTCAGATATAGAACGGGAATTTTGGGGGCTAGAGGGATCAGATAATCAGCCTCTTTTTTATTTAGAAAGTTTTTACGTAATCCCTCTGTCACCCAACTAGTTAAAACCATTTTTAATTTGGAAGTAGGGTCCCCTCTCAGTTTCAAATATGTATTTGGATCCCTCAACTGTCTACTCATTTCATTGTAATAGTACTCACGTGTCATTACAACTAACCCCCCGCCTTTGTCTGCACCTCGTATTACTATTTGTTTGTTCTCCTCTATTTGTTTGATTCCTTCCCATATTTTGACTGTATCTCCATATTTTTTAATTTCCATCTTTTTTATGTCATTCTGTACCATATTTTTGAATACTTCTATATGGTGGTGTTTTCCTTTTTGTGGATTAAACGTTGAATTATTTTTTAAATTAGTATGTTTATATGGGTGTATAGCCTGGAGGTCCCCTTCCCTCTCAGTTCTATTAGCGAAATGTTTTTTGATATTTAATTTTCTCACATATTTTTCTACATCAACAAACAGTTCGAATTTGTCAGCACTTTTACTTGGTGCATATTTGAGTCCTTGATTAAGTACCTCTAACTCATTATCCGTAAATTTTACATCTGTTAAATTGAATAGTCCCTTATTTAGTTGTCCCTTTTCCTTTTTCTTTCGCCCTCGTCCTCTTTTACCTCTTGTTCTCTTGGGTCTTGTAACCCCCGAGGTGAATTGGGTGGGATACGATAATGTTCCTTCCATCCCCTCCATTCCCCCCCCTGGTATTGGTTGGGGTATTGATTTTGATAGGGGCCCGGTCTCCCTCTAAAATTCCCTCTGAATGCTCCCCTAGGAGGTCTTAGTGGATATTGATTGCGATCATATCCATAATAATTATATTCTGGAGGTCTATTATCTAACGGGCCATATCTGTTGTATGTCGACACTGGATATGGGGGTGGTTGGGGATACCCATTTTGTGGGGCTTGGTTAGGGCCTTTCAAATTCCCAGATAATTTTCCTCCCCCCGGTTTAGTCCCCGATTTGTTTATATTGGCCACTTTCATTTTAGTGGCTATGGGAACTGAGGCTGGTCCCTTGGATTCTGGAGTATTGGGTTCAGACCCTACCAGCATATTTTCTTGCCATTTATAAACCTTATTTTCTTCAAAATCTTTAATGTCTCTTTGGTATTTTTTAATTTTTTTTTTTTTATTTCTCCATCATATTTGGCCAGATGATTTTGTAGTATTTTAGCCTTTTCTGTGTAGTCATTAGAAGTGCTAAAAGGCCCCATTTTTTCTTTAAGTTCTGCGATTTTAGATTGCAGAATCCCTGCCTTAGCCTTACGTTTCCTTACCATAAGCTGCATAAGCTTTTGTTCACAGCCGTTAAAAAACTGATACCATTCATCCAAAGACTGGAGGTCTTCGGGCCCTTCATTGGGGTTAATATCCCACCTCAGTCTTCGAGGGGTTAAATTGTGGCCTATGTACATTTCCAATGAGGCCACATCCCACCATAACCTGGGGATTCTGCAATCTAAAATCGCAGAACTTAAAGAAAAAATGGGGCCTTTTAGCACTTCTAATGACTACACAGAAAAGGCTAAAATACTACAAAATCATCTGGCCAAATATGATGGAGAAATAAAAAATAAAAAAATTAAAAAATACCAAAGAGACATTAAAGATTTTGAAGAAAATAAGGTTTATAAATGGCAAGAAAATATGCTGGTAGGGTCTGAACCCAATACTCCAGAATCCAAGGGACCAGCCTCAGTTCCCATAGCCACTAAAATGAAAGTGGCCAATATAAACAAATCGGGGACTAAACCGGGGGGAGGAAAATTATCTGGGAATTTGAAAGGCCCTAACCAAGCCCCACAAAATGGGTATCCCCAACCACCCCCATATCCAGTGTCGACATACAACAGATATGGCCCGTTAGATAATAGACCTCCAGAATATAATTATTATGGATATGATCGCAATCAATATCCACTAAGACCTCCTAGGGGAGCATTCAGAGGGAATTTTAGAGGGAGACCGGGCCCCTATCAAAATCAATACCCCAACCAATACCAGGGGGGGGAATGGAGGGGATGGAAGGAACATTATCGTATCCCACCCAATTCACCTCGGGGGTTACAAGACCCAAGAGAACAAGAGGTAAAAGAGGACGAGGGCGAAAGAAAAAGGAAAAGGGACAACTAAATAAGGGACTATTCAATTTAACAGATGTAAAATTTACGGATAATGAGTTAGAGGTACTTAATCAAGGACTCAAATATGCACCAAGTAAAAGTGCTGACAAATTCGAACTGTTTGTTGATGTAGAAAAATATGTGAGAAAATTAAATATCAAAAAACATTTCGCTAATAGAACTGAGAGGGAAGGGGACCTCCAGGCTATACACCCATATAAACATACTAATTTAAAAAATAATTCAACGTTTAATCCACAAAAAGGAAAACACCACCATATAGAAGTATTCAAAAATATGGTACAGAATGACATAAAAAAGATGGAAATTAAAAAATATGGAGATACAGTCAAAATATGGGAAGGAATCAAACAAATAGAGGAGAACAAACAAATAGTAATACGAGGTGCAGACAAAGGCGGGGGGTTAGTTGTAATGACACGTGAGTACTATTACAATGAAATGAGTAGACAGTTGAGGGATCCAAATACATATTTGAAACTGAGAGGGGACCCTACTTCCAAATTAAAAATGGTTTTAACTAGTTGGGTGACAGAGGGATTACGTAAAAACTTTCTAAATAAAAAAGAGGCTGATTATCTGATCCCTCTAGCCCCCAAAATTCCCGTTCTATATCTGACACCCAAAATACATAAAAATAAAGAACAACCCCCAGGACGTCCAATCATAAGTGGTATAAATTCTTTGTTTTCTCGTATGGGTGAATACCTAGATTGTTTTTTCAAACCACTAGTCCCATGTAGTCCCTCCTATTTGAAGGACAGCCGTGAATTGATAGTCCTTCTTCAAGAATTAAGAGCAACACCAAATACCATTATGATTACTGTAGATATTGAATCACTATATACAAATATTAGACATATGGATGCTGAAGTGGCAATAAAATGGGCATTAACTAAAGATTCACAATTAAAACAAGCACAGATCAACCATTTAGTTAAAGGGTTAAGTATGACAATGAAAAATAATTTCTTTTGGGCTAACAGTGAGTACTATAACCAAGTTGGGGGTGTAGCTATGGGGGCTCGCTATGCCCCAAGCGTGGCCAACATAGTCTTAAACAAGTGGGAAGCTGAAACAATTTTTTTCAAACGGAATGAGTCGCTGGTGTTCTATAAAAGATATATAGATGATATTATTGTTTTCTGGAGAGGGCCCGTGGAGGAATTTAATGAGTACCTAACCAGTATGAATAACAATCTATATGGTCTAAAGTTCACCAGCGAACACATGGGACAGGAGGTTAATTTTTTGGACCTTACTATCACCATTAAGCAGGAGCAATTCATTACAAAAACCTACTTTAAAGCAACAGACAGGAATGGGTATGTACCTACAAGTAGTTGCCACCACCCAAGGTGAATAGGTGCTGTCCCAAAAGGCCAGTACATGCGTATAAAACGCAACTGTGCAACACAAATTGACTTTCAGGAACAAGCACAGGTGTTAACTGAAAGATTTATTGAGAAGGGATACAAAGAGGATACCCTCAAGAAAGCATTATCACAAGTATCCAATCTAGATAGGAGCTCCCTACTCACTACTAAAGCTAAACCAGAATACGTGGGTGGTCTAGCCTTTATAACAGGCTACAATAGACAATACAGAGAGGTAGAAGCCATTATCAAAAAACATTGGCCCATACTCAGACAAGATCAAGATCTAAAGTTAAATATCCCAAAGGTACCAAAATTTATTTACACCAGAGCTCCTGGACTCCGGAACAAGATAGCCCCCAATGTGCCAGACCCCCCCAAGAAACCGCCCACTTTTTTGGATGGATCAGGGTTTCATTACTGTAACAGATGCAAAGCATGTAAAATAACGAGACAACCAGGCACCAGTAAAAAACTAACCCATTTCCAATCATGTGCAAATAAAAGAACTCATAAGATTAAACCCCTTATAACGTGTGACTCTGAATATGTCACTTACGTACTACAATGCCCATGTCCTATGCAATATGTAGGGCGTACCACGAGACAGCTCAAAGTACGCATAAATGAACATTTGACCAATATTAAGAAAAAATTTCCCAACCATAGTGTGCCCAGACACTTTGAGAGATATCACAATAGTGATCCTTCAATGTGCAAGTTCTATGGAATAGATAGAGTATCAAGACATTGGAGAGGAACGGATATGAAAAAAGCAATATCTCAAAATGAGACTAAGTGGTTATACACATTGGACACGATGCAACCTTTAGGGATGAATATAGATTTAGACCTGAATTGCTTCTTGTCCAATGAATAGCTAACTAAGGAGAGGATAACTGTAATTAGATGAAAAATAAGTCGTTTTTGTCTACTGTCAACGGTGTTGGGGGGAACTGGGAGGAGAATTGTGACAGATTTTGTGCTGTGAGATGGAGGGTTTGTTATCGCCCGTCTGCCGAGTGGGTGATTAGAAGATCTGTTCAGACTGCCCCATATGGATTACATCCCATGTATTGACATTTGGTAAAGAGTTAATTAATAGAAAATACACCCATACATAGAATGGAGGCAGGAGATGTATATAAACTGTCTGGAGTGAATATACCATATGTAGTGACATCTTGTGGACCGTATGAGTAATACAGACGCCACATCCCATAGAGAATAATATAAAATTCATATAAAATATAAAATTCAATAAATTTAAAAGCAATATGCCGTAACAACCAGTTTGCGAGCAGTGAATGGTTTTATATAAAAGTTGATTTAATGACCAAATAGATATATACATCTGCATCTAGGTAATTAAAATAGTCAAAAGTTGATTGAGAGGGTGATTTAGAAGCTATCCCATCTTGCTGGGTGGAAGATGTGGTTCCATAGATGGTGTGACACAGTAGTGACATCTTGTGGATTTGATGAGTATTGCAGACTCTATACTCCATAGAAAAACAATATAAGGTCCTAATAAATAAGCCAACATATAGTTTTTTAATTATAGTTGGTGGTTAGACATGGGCATGTTCACCTCCGCCCTTTACTAATCAAATGAGACAGAAAAAATCCGTGCCTATTGTAAGGGTTTATATTAGTCCCAGGATTAGACGTTGAAAAGTTATTTATTTAAAAAATTATGCAAATGAAGTCCCATATTTAATTAATACCCAGAAATATAAAATAAAGCCCCGTCTGGAGTCAGGGAATAATGAGGCAAAGTTACATCTAAAACATAGATAATTTATATTCCAACTGTGGGGGTTAATACTTATCAATTATGTATAGATTTTTTGCAGCTGTGACCGTGTTGTGAGCTTAACCGGGACTGAGGCTGTGCACACACTAAGTCGTCATTGGTTGGCCACTAATGAGGATCACTATATTAATCAGGTTATTCAGTGATCAGGTACGCCACCCTGAAGACGTGACAAACACGAAACGTACGTCGGTAGGCGGTACCTGATCACTTTGTTATCTTTGGATGCACTATTGCTGGACTTCCTGTGATATTGGCTCTGGTTGTCTGGTGAGTGGAACGCACGCTAGAGACGCACGCCACGAGGGAAGGATCCGCTGCTCCATCGAATCTTTTAACATATCGCAAGCAGCCTCAGTGCCGGGTAGGCACTGGAAAATGTAAGTGAGCAATTGGCTGCTGTGTTTTTTTTTGCTATTTTTTAAATAAAAACGTTATTACGCTATGAGGTGCGCCTCTCTTTATATTCCCATATATGTTTCCAATCCATTCCATCTGAGCTGGTCTGATAGAGGGAAGAGAGCCCTTGAGTGAGGGTGTGTCACTCAGTGTACAGGCACAATCCTGTGAAAGCGCATTTGATTGCTTCTAAACAAAGTAATCAACTCCATTTGGTAAGAGGCCATTTAATACTGCTGGTTCTCACATTGGGTGGATCGAGAATTTGTCTGGTGATGGTGCACAAGCTATATCTACAGGAGTGATTGTGGCGTTTTACAGCAAGGACTACTATATGAACTTTGCGTTATATCAATTAACACTGTCTAATTTTTATAATATTTTTCACGTTTTTTGGATGTACCCAAGATATTGGGATTATTTGCCAATTTTGTTGGTTTGCACTTTTTATATATTAGATTGGGCACAAGTGTTTGATCATTAACTTTCGTTGTACACATTGTGATACAAGGTACAGGGTTTGTTATATTTATATTATATAATTTAAATAGAGCTCGGTTAGCTCTATTTTGTGTGCTAATTATCTCTGGGGTAACAATTAATTTATACCTCACTGAGTCACGCTAGGTGTCTGGTGTTATTATTGTTTGTATAAACACACTGTAACCTATTTTCAATTTTAATTATTCACATTATAATGGTTGTAATGTATGAGTAACCAAATGTGGTTCACTATTGTCACTTTAAATAGTTATTAATTAGCTTAGTTCATGGTAGATCTATATTGTGTCTGCACACCTTTTTTCAATAAGCTCTTAGTCTCTACTATACAGTTCAGAATATACAATTAATTAACCTATTAATTAATTTAGTATCTTATGTTGGTACAAGCGCCCCTCATTTAATTAAACTATACATAGTTGGTACTAGCGCCCCTCATTTAAAAAAATTATAGATTTTAAAGGTTGAGCCCCATGAGACCCACCCCTCCCCCCCCCAAATCAAGTCCAAGCTTCCCAAACATGCAGCAGTGCAGGCCAGAAATTGGTGGGGATAAGCTTGCACCCCTTCAGAACCACACCACACCAGGTCACATGGCAAAGCACTTTGTCCCCATATTGATGAGGACAAGGTCCCTATTCCACACAACATGGCCTTGTGGTTTTGGAGATTTGCTGCAGTGGGACGACATATAGGAACCTGGAAACCCTCTTTAACAAAAAAAAGGGGCCCCCAGATCCTGTCTTCTTCTCATGTGAATCAGTAAGGTGTATATAGTATTCAAAATAGTAGAATACATAGTATTCACAAAGAGTGAAAAGTAAATAAATGTGCAATTTTTGACAGTTTCTCTATTAAAAAACAAAAAAAGGTCCATTATGTAAATCCTTTGTCAATTATGTCGTAAAGTGATGCAGATCAATGTCAATCATGATAAACAACACCTGCCAATGCGCTGGGGAAAAAATCCTGCCGTCTGCCAACATGATTTGCGCTCATTTTCTGCATGTTTTTAGCCACCATTAAATCCTCTGGCTGCAGCAGAAGAAGAAGCAATTGTAAGTGGGAGGTTTAAAGGACCACAGGTCACCAATGTTATGCAATTGTTTTGGAGAGTTTAAAATGCCACTGACCACCAATGATGTGGGATTGTTTGGGGGGTTTAATCCCTCTACTGCACTGATGTATTATTACATAAACTCAAATATCTTGCTATGGCAATAATACGAAGTACTATATAATATACACTTTATATGGAATCACAGTATATGCCCCTATTATTTTTCACAATTTGCAAAATATAATAGATCTTCTGGCTTATGTTGTAGAATTTTATATTGTGGTTACATTTGCAAGCTTGAAGATTAACTTAATTCATGAATACTGACATTTTATGCTTGTTAAACCATATCACTGTTAATTCTTAGGATTTGTACCTGGCTTTGTAGTGGGGCTACAGTGCGGACCCTACACTTTAACTTTCTTCAGTAAAAAGTGTGGTTCTGATTCATGGACTATCTGCTTCGCAGTATAGTAGATCTAATTTTACATGTCCCATGTGGGATCTTTTGCCAGAAAGGTATGGAATGAAAGGAATTTTTTGATATACTGTTATTTGTGCCTTCTCTAATTTCTAATATATCACACATGCCCCAGAGTATTTTAGTGTATATCTTTAGCCTTTTGTCCATTTTTAACATTGTTATTAAAGCTATACTTTATGATATTTGTAACCGTGTTCAAAGATTTCAAGTTTATAGTACCTTACATGTAATTGTTTTTTAGTGGGCACACAGTCTTATTTACTCAAAAAAGGCTGAATCGTATTCGGTGAGTGAATATTTTAAGTTATTTTTAAAGTGTATAAAATAAAAATGCAGTGCTTCTTTTAAGGTTGATAAACAGTATAAACAAAGTCTTTCACAATAGTCCATATAAAGTGTCCAAACCAGGAAAATGGAAGACACCTAAGTGTAGTGCCCACCACTTTAGGTGGGTGCTATTAGTTTAATTTCAGGTTAAATTCCCAGTGCCCTGCTGTATTTGTACAGGCCTGGAAGGTTTGTTCTGGGTTAGGGTGGAGTTATAGGTTAGAGGGGGTGGTAAACACTCCCTCACTTGTCCAGAGAAGTGTCTGGAAAGGAGGCGGGTCAGGTTCTGAAGGACAGGCAGCTTACATGGGTGCCCATCCAATAGTTAATTTGCTTGGTCCGGGGTGGGGCCCATTCATATACACTGAGGTCACATGTTCCCTGGGGAGTTGGAGATGGGAAACATATCTATCCACACAAGCTTAAAGATGTGACCATCAGGCCCAGTGCTGGAAGGCCTGGAAATGCAGCGAATCCAGAGCTGGAAAGCCACTGAACCTTGCCGGAAGGTGATGGAGAGCCGGGGACTCCAGAGCTGGAAGGTACTCATCCGACAAGCATGAACTAGCTACACACACATGGACCGAAGTGGACCAGGATATGCCTGGACCTTTCCTGAGCTGGCCTGGGAAAGAGGAGAGGGGCAGGAATGAGAAGGCAGGTGAGGCCTGGGACTGTCAGCCTCTTAAGTACCTCATATCTTTCAGAGGGATATGCGTGTCAGCTCACATAGGAAAGGGACTATCCCTCACACACAGCATTCCAGAGGCAACATGTATCCTGTGCATCATTGAGATGGTAGCACCTGCTGCAAATCTTTGGAGTTTGGAGTTTGAACTGTTTCACACTGTCTGTGCCTCGTTCTTGCAGAGGTGGAAGAAGTGGGGGTTAAACCAGCATCACTGTAATGAACTAACTTTGCAGCTCCCAAGGGAGTAGTGCGCTTGATAAGGTATTTGGAAAAACATCACGGGATAGTGGCAAGAGGTCATCCACCTTCACTATAGTACATAGAGCCTCTTACTCTAAACTGTGGACCACCTAAATTATAAACGGTCAAACAGGAAACTGTGGCTTGCAAAGAGTCTTCACTCCCAGATATTCGCTCCAAAGCCCAGGTCACCAGTCCATACTATTCAAAAAGAAGAACAGAACCACCTCATAGTGTAGTAATAAAAATACTTCAACTTCTATTAAAACATCAAAGCACTCGTATTATCCACAATCAAAGTGAGCATGGTGACGTCACATGCTGTAGCTTCACTCAACGTGTTTTGTCATCATAAGACTGTTATTTTTAAAGGGTTTAACTTCAAGTAATATTTTCTGTTACAGAGACAGCGTTCGGAGGCCAGTGCAGTGTTTAGTAGTATGTATCGCAATATTCACGGACCCACGTATAATTGCAAATGGGATAGAACAAGCCTAATTACAATCCTCCCGAACATTAGGTGGCCGTCATTGGTTGGCAGCCATGGGATGGATAATTAGTGAGGTACAGCAATTTCCACAAACAGGCTTGCAATGTATAATATACTGTGTGGACTTTGATATTATCCTTCATCGCTAGGATTAATTTCAATACTCCAGGATTGCCATGTAATTTGTGCATCAAATAAATGTTTTATGTATGGGAAAAGGTGAGGGCATTGGGATAGGGGGGATTGTATAAGATTGAGACATGCACCGTGACCTTTAGCTTTTGAAAACATTGCATAATGATGAAACGCGCCAAGATGGAGCGCACTGTGTGTAAGTCTTAAGCCCCATACACACGGTCGGAAAATCCGACCACCAAATCCATCGGATTTGGTCCGACGGATTTAGTCCGACACTGGTGTTGCATACACACGGTCGGACAAAGTTGTCGGAAAATCCGATCATTCTGAACGTGGTGACGTTTGTTGCCTAGGACGGGACTACGTAGAGGCTAGTAGCCAATAGCTTTGGCCTTGTAATGTGATCTGAGCATGCGTAGCACTTTGTCCGGTCGGAATTCGCTACACACGATCGGAATTGGTGTGATCGGACTTTGTTGTCGGAAAATCTATCCAGCAGGAGATAGAACTTTGTCCTTCGGACAATCCGATGGAAACTGTCCGATGGTGCCTACACACGGTCGGAATTTCCGACAACATTGTCCGATAGGACAGAATCCATCTGAAAATCCGACCGCGTGTATGGGGCTTTAGTGTGAGTGGAACGCACGCCAACTTAGAACAGGCTCTTGTCCTCATCGCACAGCATGAGAGTTTTGTATATATATTTTTTTGCCCAATATTTTTAAATTGTGGGTTTATGTATGTTAATCCATAAGGCGGTTCAATACATTTTTACATTTTTACACTATGAGAAGTTTTTTTCTTCATTTATCTCCACTATACCCTGCCACTGGAACAACCAGACACCAAGGAAAATACATCGGCAAGAGGGTGGAAAATACACCTGGGTCATAGAGACCCCACAAGCCTATTTGACTCCTATTTGTCGTATGAAATTAGGATCAACACCATCTGGTGAGTTGGAATTTTGTACTTTATGTCACTTGAGGTGATTCGGGCTCACACAGAGGAACTGTCATTTAGCTGGAGGCACCATCTGGGATAAGCATATGAGCTCAAGGAACATTTTATCACAGTTTGATTGCTGTTGGGACTGAGCACTTTTTTACTTTTTTCTTTTTTTCTTCTTTCCTTTTTCTCCTTTTTTTGCCCAATTGTTCTTACATTTTTCTATTTGGATATATTTGGACTTATCTGAATATATATACGTCACAATATTTTTTTGTACTATAGTATATGTACTAGCAAGCGCTGTTCACTCACTAAGTGTTTTTTTTATTGTTGTGAGCACGTATTGAAAAAAATTGATTACCTAATAGGTTGGGACAGCAACTGCAATAATTCACAGAAGTGTATTACTATTAACATGTAACACAGAGTGCAGCGGTCAGTAGTATGTAACACAGAGTGCAGGCGTCAGGAGTGGGTAACTTAGACTTCAGCAGCCAGTAGTATGTATTGCCTAGTGCAGGGGTCAGAAGTCACTGCATTGCACTCTGCATTATATACTACTGACCACTGAACTTTGTATTACTTACTCCAGACCTCTACATTCAGCTCTACTTTCTACTAATCTCTGACATATAATGACCTTTGAAATCTTTGTTATATACTACCGACCCCTGAACTTTGCATTACTCACTACTGGTCCCTGAACTTTTTGAAACCTTCATATGTTTTTAATGGGCCTTGCTATGTTATCTCCTTAAAAAAAAGTAAAGCTCACTGCACCCTTGTGATATTTGCTCTCTCCGAGGTTGCCTACCACTGTGCTAAACCATAGACTGGTGTTGTGATAATGAGTACAAAAAGCACAACCAATATAAAGGATAATGCAAGGCCCGTTTGTCATGAGCAAACATTTTTCTTATAAACTTAGAGGGAATCTGTGGGAATTTGTGCCCATTCAGCCAGGAGAACAATTGGTTAGGTTGTTTGAAGAGACCTGGCTCACAATCAACATTCCAGTTCATCCCAAAGGTGTTCAGTAGGGTTGAGGTCAGGGCTCTGTGCAGGCCACTTGAGTTCATCTATAACAAATTCCTAAAACCATGCCATTTTGGAGCTGGCTTTGTCCTCAGAGGAACTATCATGCTACAGCAGAAAAAAAACACCTTCTGTAAACTTTCCACAAAGTTGGAAGCAAACATTTATCTAAAATGTATTTTTATGTTGTAGCGCCAACAGCATCCTTGACTGGAAACACCTGAAAACAATTATTTGAATCAAAGCTTCAACATGGCAACAGTTTTGGGCAATGAAGCCCATTGCCAGGCAGACATACAGGTAAAAAAAAATTGTTGGTCTTTAAAAAATGAACAAAAAATTGACAGAAAATCATTACAGTATTCATTGAATGAATATATCACTGGATTAATTTATACTTTTTCACATCTTGTTGGAGCTTAGCTTTAAATTCTTAGCAAAACTCAATTCCACCTGACACTGCACTGGATATCTAATCTTCTAGCGCAAAGAAATATTGTATTACACCATGAAGAAGCAGAGTAACATCTGGAAAATACATGCAGTCAAAGTGAAGCCATCTTTAGATAATATATGAAGGCAACGGGCAGAGCAATAGAAGTAGAACACATAAATATATGGGTTATATTAGCCATTTACTTGTCTTAAGGTACATATTTTCTGTTCATCTCTACTAGTACCCTTAAATAGAGATAGATAAGTAACAATCTTCAGAGCCTTAACTGATATCGCTGTATGTTAGCAAGTGCCACAAAATAAATGCGCTGAGATTGACAGTTCCTGGGACTAAAAGACCCATTATATTGATCCACTGTAGTTTGAACTGAATCCTAAAGTAGAGGGTAATTGCTTTCTATCCTTGAATTGTTACTATTAGACGAATGATACGGCTCATGTTATCAAATTGAAAGCATTTAAGTGCCACATTATCCTTCACAGTATTAGACTGACACTCACCACCAGAATGAAGTTCAACTTTGTAAATAGAATGAGTTATTTACTTACGACAGAGCCGACACTTTTCAGGGCTACAAGCCCTGTGTAGGACAAACTCCTGCTTATGGAAATATGAAATGCGACTTTTTCAAAAAGAAGTCCAGACAAAAGATGAGAAAAAATATATGGGTTGTGACACCCGAATGTGCTATTCTGCCAAAATTATCCAGAATTTGGCCTTCCAAAGCCCTCAAGGCAACATTCAAAGTGGCATAAGGAACAGGCGTCTTGTTTCATGTTATTAGAGCATTCCAAAAGCTTTGCAAAGCCGTTGCTTATACCTTATATCAATAGTGAATAGTTTAGTGCAGATTTATGCCCTGAACACACGATCTGACTTTCTGACGGAAAATGTGCGATCGGAGCTTGTTGTCGGAAACTCCGACCGTGTGTAGGCTCCATCACACTTTTTCCATCGGAATTTCCGACACACAAAGTTTGAGAGCTGGATCTAAAGTTTTCCGACGACAAAATCCGTTGTTGGAAATTCCGATCGTGTGTACACAAAATCAAGCAGAAGAGCAGCACTGGCTATTGAACTTCATTTTTCTCGGCTCGTCGTACGTGTTGTACATCACCAATTTCCGATCAATTTCCGACCAACTTTGTGTGACCGTGTGTATGCAAGACAAGTTTGAGCCAACATCCGTCGGGAAAAACTGATGGATTTTGTCATTGTTCGAATGTCTGATCGTGTGTACAGGGCATAAGAATTCACAGTGTGTTTGCTTCACCTTACATTGTTTCACGTTTATTTGGATTTTGCCTTCACTGTTAGGAAGGCTTTGAAACATTGGAAAGCTTGCCAAAGGCCTCAAATCAAGTCGGCAGCAGCACACTGGAATCACTTTTTTAAACACACTTGTTAGGGTTCAGCAAGTGTTTCTGGCAAAAAAAAACAAAAAAAAAAAAAAACAGTTTCACAAGTGTAAGTTACAGGCAATGCTATAGGCATTTCTAAAGCAACTGAGTGTGGAACTAAAATGTACATTTCTTAGAGACTTCTGAGAACAATGTTTAAAGGCAAGTGCATTAATGTACCTGAAAGTAGTAGGTGAGCCATTAATCCCAACTCTAGCCCAAACTTTTCTTTTCTTTTGGATAGAGTAGGGAAAGGTTTTGAGGGGTTACAGTCTCTGTAAGATTTTTATTTGCATCTGTTACTCTTGTGGAGTAATCCCATGTCTACCTACCAAGACAGTAAGTGACAGGAAAGCATTTCAATAGGAACACATGTTATCAAATACTTACCGTAATTTTACTTTTCTGGTGTCAATCTGGATACTGGCACATGGCTGCTGCTATGTTGGTACCAGGAAACACATTTGTTTCCCCAATGGGGTCAGAGATAGAAAAAAAACTAAAAGGTTCTACACTTCCTAATCAATCATAACAACTCTACATATATAAAAACATTACTTTATTCAGTTGACTGCCCCCCCCCAAAGATTTTTTTAGTTCCCCCCAGGACATTAAAAGCAATTCAAAAGAAGTACCATTAGCTATCTCACCTGAAGGGGATCAATGTGCAGTCAAGTCAATCCAAAAGAAGAAGACGTCTATGAATTGACAGCACATTATTCGCTACACACATATAATATCACTTACCCTAAAGTTATATTAATACAAATCAAGTGTAATGAGTCTTTCTATAATATAGGTTAATGGAATAAATTATTGCTCAAAAGAATAAAAAATAAAAAAAATATGCATGGCACCCATTTAGACCTGCTCTCAAATATAACACAGCCATCCAAGGAATGAAGCTGAACTCTCTTCCATACTATCCTAGTCATGCACATAATAATGGGGTAAATTCAAAGTTCAGAGCAACTAATAACATATCTTAAGAGCATATGGTATCAGGTATATAGCCTAAAAGGTTTAATCACTTGGAATATAGGAGCAATCTTTTGTGATGTGTGCAACAGGTATAATTGAAGTATATTTGGAATGTTACATAACTCCATATTACGTACTGCATATTCACACAGGACTCCAAAAAGTAGTTGCCTGATCGAGGCCAGGACCTCCTAAAGCAGTATGAAGCTACATACCTTGGGAAAATAATAGGCTTACTGTGGCAAGATTGTGGTACAGGGATGGATCACACACAAAAATTTAGACCCAAGGAAATTTAGTCCTATTGCCACATACTGGGGTCCCCAAATCCACATATCAATGTATTATATAGCCACACCATGCTTGAAAAATATTTGTCTCAACAGGGGAAAGTCCTCTTCAAAAGGTATAAAGCTGCACACAATGAACTTCCTGTAATAGAGTTGTAATAGAGGAGCACTAACCAAGGTTGTTACCTGAGAAAGTTAGGTTGAAATGACAAGAAATCATCTCTCAGCCCACTTGTGGCAAAAAAAGAGCACAATAAAATGTCCAAGTGATCAAAGCCATTGTTTTCACTGCTTGAGTCATACAGAAGGGTAATAAAATAGTGATGGCGTGGTCAGAGCATTAATACTTCACCATCACCAGACCAGAGGTGCAAATTCTAATGAGTTAAGTCCATAGACGTGCCTAAGGGGTGTGCCAGGGGTGCCTGGGCACACCCTAATCCTGGAGTTGGCAACCCATCAATTGTGGGCAGGTAGCAGGTAAGCCACGATCCTTACTTGCCAACCCCCAGAACCTGGACGGGATAGACAGCTGGAGTGGAAATGAATGGACGATCTGTATTTTCTTCTGCAGCAGCTGAAATTGAGCTTCTCCTCCTCTTCCTCTCGCCGATATTCAGCTGCCACAGGAGGAAAATACAGCAGATTGGTACCAATGTATGCCACCCCTCTTGTCCCAGTTCCTTTTCTTTCTGCTGCCCAGGTCCCCCTATGTGCTCACCTGCTCCCCCCCATTGTTTTAGGATGACGAGTGGGAAAGAGGCTGGTTAATATGTCACAAAGGCATATGTGTTGGAGCTTTGAGGTGCCCACCCTAATACAATAGGCTGAGCACACCTATGGTTAAGTCGCACTTGTGTGTCTGACAAATGGCTATGAGGTGCATGGCTAAGGCAAGTAGTGCCTGTTGTTGGCGTGCCATTGGGGTGACTGTTATACAGTATATGATATCAGGTCTAAATGGTTGCTGCACATTCATTTGTTTTTCTGTAAAACATTTTTTTGAGTAATAGTTTATTCTATTAACCTATATTATATAATGATTCACTTTATTTCATCTATATTTATAGATGTTTAACCACTTAAGCCCCGGACCATTTTGCTGGCCAAAGACCAGAGCACTTTTTGCGATTCGGCACTGCGTCGCTTTAACTGACAATTGCACGGTCGTGCGACGTGGCTCACAAACAAAATTGACGTCCTTTTGTTCCCACAAATAGAGCTTTCTTTTGGTGGTATTTGATCACCTCTGTGGTTTTTATTTTTTGTGCTATAAACAACTGCTATGAGCGACAATTTTGAAAAAAAAATGCATTATTTTTTTACTTTTTGCTGTAATAAATATCCCCACGATCAGCGTTTTTTATCATGACTGCGACATTATGGCAGACACATTGGACAATTTTGACACATTTTTGGGACCATTGGCATTAATACAGCGATTAATGCTAAAAAATAGCATTGATTACTGTAAAAATGTCACTGGCAGTGAAGGGGTTAACCACTAGGTGGCGCTGTAGGGGTTAAGTGTGTCCTAGGGAGTGATTCTAACTGTGGGGGGAGGGGCTGTGTGTGACACATCACTGATCATCGCTCCCGATTACAGGGAGCGGGATCAGTGTCAGTGTCATTAGGCAGAATGGGGAGATGCTTGTTTACATTAGCATTTCCCTGTTCTTCCTCATCGTGAGACGATCACGGGTATCCCCGCGGACATCGAGTCCACGTGACCCGCGATCATGGTCACTAAGCTTCCGGGCGGGTGTGCGGGCGCGTGAGCGCGCATGCCGCTGGCGCGCCCGCAAGTCGACCTCTTAAAGGGCAACGTACAGGTACGTTAATCTGCCTGTACGTGCCCTTCTGCCGCAGTATATCTGCGTGAGGTGGTCGGGAAGCTGTTAAACTAAGTGATATCATTTCTGGGCAGGGGGCGCTAATAAATCATTGTGGGACACTCAACTAAATAAAGTAATTTTTTTATATAATTAGATTTGTTATGATTGATTGTTCTTGTTTTTTTTTTTTTTTCAAGTTTTTCTTTCTGGGGGGGAAAACGCCTAAAGCTGCCTACATGGTGTAGTACTTATTATATCTGGTCTGCAGATTTGAATTTCTGTATTTAACTTGATTGGGTTTTCCTATATTGCAGTATTTATCCTTTTTTAGCCTCTTTTTATCCTTTTTACAGAAGTATAAACTTGACATATTTTTCATCTCTTACCAAATCTATTTAGAACTAAAAAATAAAAATAAAAAATTGCCAGATTTGAATGCAGTGCAAAGAGCAATGTACAGCCTATAACAGCCAATCACAAATCAGTGTATTATGCATAGGTTTATTAAAGCTTTCTGATAAATTGCATGTTGTTACTGAATTGTTACACATTGATAATGTATATATATATATATATATATATATATATATATATATATATATATATAGAGAGAGATAGAGAGAGAGATATAGAGAGAGAGAGAGAGACAGAGAGAGAGAGAGAGATATAGAGAGAGAGAGAGAGAGAGAGATATAGAGAGAGAGATAGAGAGAGAGAGAGAGAGAGAGACAGAGGGGGCGACATGTAAAGCAACGCGGTAAGGCACTATGGCACTGGCAGCGTATGTCAGCAGATGAAGAAATCTGGCAGCAGTAATGGTTGGTAACTGATATATAATAGGTTATTTAAAGTTATGCTGAGCAGCAGCTGTTAAATTGAGAAAGACTTTGCCAATCAGTTAAAATCAATGTCCAGCAATTAATGACATTTTGCTGAGTCAGCACAAAGCATCTGCACCTCGTTCTAAGAAGGATCTGTAATTAAAGGGGTGCAACATCGCTATTACACTTTACATCTGTTAAATAAGACACCCATATATTAATGAGAAGCTCCATGTAACACTAATTATACCTACAGTGGTCACTAAAAAAAACAATTCTTCCATGAAAATAATTTTATTGTACCCTTGTG